>ONZH01005789.1:0-36841 GCA_900303285.1 Rhinella marina | reverse complement strand
ACCATTAGGCTGGGAAGGGCCAATAACCGTGTCCCTTACCACCCTGGTAGTGCCAGGCTGCCGCTGCTGGTTGTATCTGGCTGGTGAAGGAAAAAAGGGGGGACCCCACGCCATTTTTTTTTTTAAATAATGAAATTTTGAAAAAAAAAATGGCGTGGGGTCCCCCCCTTTTTTCCTTCGCCAGCCAGATACAACCAGCAGCAGCAGCCTGGCACTACAAGGGTGGGAAGGGACACGGTTATTGGCCCTTCCCAGCCTAATGGTACCAGCCTGCAGCCGCCCCAGAGCCAGACCCTCAATTTAGAAGGTCCGGTCCTGTGGGTACCCGGCTCTTCCCGGCACCCCTGGTGGCGGTGGGTGCCGAGGTAATAGATGTTGGGGTTAGGGCTGGCCTGCCATACCGGCAAGCACTAAGCCCAGTATTAGTAATCAGGGCCGTCTGTAGATAGCCGTGATTACTAAAACTGTAGTATTGTAAAAAAAAAATACAAACACACAAGTATAAAACATTTTATTGAAATAAACACTCCCCCAGACCCCTGTTTGACCATTTTATTAAAAAAAAAAAAAAGCTGGTCCGATGTAGTCCACCGAATCCGACGTAGTCCTCTGCATTCACGACCCTGAAAAATAGAAAACAGACACACAAACACAGACCACTTACCTCTTCCTGCACTGGGATAATACACACAGCGATGTCACTGTACAGGGATAATAAACAGTGATGTCACCGTACAGGGATAATAAACACAGTGATGTCACCGTACAGGGATAATAAACACAGGGATGTCACAGTACAGGGATAATAAACACAGTGATGTCACAGTACAGGGATAATAAATCTCAGATCAACACATTTTGCCCCCATCAGACCTCAGGTCAGCGTCTTGTGCCCCCATCAGACCTCAGATCAGCGTCTTGTGCCCCCATCAGACCTCAGATCAACACAATGTGCCCCCATCAAAGCTCAGGTCAGCGTCTTGTGCCCCCATCAGACCAGCGTCTTGTGCCCCCATCAGACCTCAGATTAACACAATGTGCCCCCATCAGACCTCAGGTCAGTGTCTTGTGGTCCCCCTTCAGACCTCAGGTCAGCCTACTGTGCCCCTATCAGACCTCAGATCAGCGTATTGTGCCCCCATCAGACCTCAGATTAGCGTATTGTGCCCCATCAGACCTCAGATCAGCCTACTGAGCCCCCATCAGACCTCAGATCAGCAGAATGTGCCCTCATCAGACCTCAGATCAGCCTACTGTGCCCCATCAGACCTCAGATCAGCGTATTGTGCCCCCATCAGACCTCAGATCAGCTTAATGTGCCCCCATCAGACCTCAGATCAGCAGAATGTGCCCCCATCAGACCTCATATCAGCCTACTGTGCCCCTATCAGACCTCAGATCAGCGTATTGTGCCCCCATCAGACCTCAGATCAGTGTATTGTGCCCCCATCAGACCTCAGATCAGCGTATTGTGCCCCTATCAGACCTCAGATCACTGTATTGTGCCCCCATCAAACCTCAGATCACTGTATTGTGCCCCCATCAGACCTCAGATCAGCCTACTGTGCCCCCATCAGACCTCAGATCAGCAGAATGTGCCCCCATCAGACCTCAGATCAGCGTATTGTGCCCCATCAGACCTCAGATCAGCCCACCCAGCCACATAGGATTAAAATAAAAAACCTTACTTACCTGTTCTGCGCTGCGGCTGCCCTCCGGTCCGCGCTCCGTTCTCTTCCCTGGCCCGCGCACACTATGACCTGACGCTGCACGCAGCGTCAGGTCATAGTGCGCGCCGCCAGGGAAGAGAGCAGAGCGCGGACCGGAGGGCAGCCGCAGCGCAGAACAGGTAAGTAAGGTTTTTTTATTTTAATCCTATGTGGCTGGGTGGGCTGATCTGAGGTCTGATGGGGGTCCCTAAATACAAGTGAGCGCTTCCATAATGGAAGCGCTCACTTGTATTCGCCTGATAGTAGGTAAGGTCGGTCATCCTTGCCGGGCCCCCCTGAGTCACTGGGCCCGGAGCCGTCGCCCCCCCTGCCCCCCCGGTAGCTACGCCACTGGGGGAAGCATCTGCTTTGGGGCCCGAACTTAGAAGGGGCCCACTCTGGAGGAGGACTAAAAGATTTTATTATCAGGGCCCCTTAACAGTATTATAAAATTACATTATATACAAATACAATGTAGGAAATGGACAGAGCTGCTACTGGGCCTTGTCTGAGAGAGTGATCTTGACTAGCCACAGGCTTTGCGTGCAAAGAAGTTGTTGGGGGAGTCCTTTGTACAGTGTACGAGAAAAATAAACTATGGGCGCAAATTTTCCATTTGTCAAGAGTTATCAGTGAATAGTTTGCACCAAAGTATACATTCAGATTGCAAGACTTTGGTGGTAACCCGTGATTTCATCATCATCATTGTTAAATGAAAGCTCAACATGTAGCCCCATCATACACATAACAGAGGTCATTTTCACAAATGGGATCCAAGGACCTTTTCTATGTGTTAACTACAGAGAAGTTTTCTGCTGGTGAAGTCCTCTTCAGGCATGGGATTTAGCCTATTCACAGTGTACTCTCTATTTCCCATACTCCAGACGGACCTTTTCCATGTGTTATCTACAGAGAAGTTTTCTGCTGGTGAGGTCCTCTTCAGGAATGGGATTTTAGCCTGCTCACAGTGTACTCTCTATTTCCCATACCCCAGATGGACCTTTTCTATGTGTTATCTACAGAGAAATTTTTCTGCTGGTGAGGCCCTCTTCAGGCATGGAATTTAGCCTGCTCACAGTATACTGGCTAAATCCCATGCCTGAAAAGGACCTCATCAGCAGGAAGTCTTCTTTGTAGATAACACACGGAAAAGGTCCATCTGGGCTATGGGAAATGGACATTTCCACGTGTTATGTTGGCTAGGTCCTCTTCAGTGATGGGATTTAGTCGATTTACATAGAAGTGACTATTTCCCATGTTCCAAAAGGACTTTTTCCATCTATTATCTATTAGGAAGGATTCATACTGCTGAGGTCATTTTGAAGGATAGGATTTTGTCGTCTCATGCTGAAGTGGCTATTAGCAACACTCTGAAAGGACTTTTTCCATCTGTTAAGAACAAGGAAGTTTTTACACAAACTTTATAAAAAGAATTGGTGGCAGTGATCACAATTGTGGTTCAAAAATGAAGTGGCTTTTTTTTTGTTTAAAGGGTTTCTGTCACCAGTTTTTTCGGTATGAATCAGGCTGACATTAGAGATGTGCTAATGTCACCTGATTCCAAATATACATGTTTTATTTACTGGTGCCCCCATTTTTTTTTTAAACTTCTTTTTATTGGTTTTTCCAAATTAGTCATCAAGCACAAACAGTGAACAACAAAGTATTGTCATGAGAAAAAAACAAGCAATATACATATTCAAAGACATTGAATGGTAACAGCCATACAATCCATGAACAAACCGTCATAAACTTATTTTACCCCTATAACCCCATCCCACCCAAACCCTCCCTCCCTTTCCTGTGTAACCATTTCCCAAAATACACTTAAAGTCCTGGGGATCCTCATGTACTCGAAGAGACCTATAAAGGAGTGCGTCCATGTAATATCTCGTACAGATACCACGTGGTTTGATCAAAATGTGAAATCAGTTTAGCTTTGACCGAATCAGATAGGGCGTGCATGAATAGGGACCATTTTTCAAAGAAGCGCTTGGTCAGTTTATCTTTGTCAGATAAAGTGTGAATCCAATCTATATTGAACAAATGAGTGATTTTAGATTGGATAAAAGGGATAGAAGGGATCTCTGAACAAAGCCATTTATGCAATATGCTTTTCCTCGTTGCCGCAGCCCATATATGCAAGAGGGCTTTGTGACATCTATTGATGTTACGTTGTTCATCTGGCAAAATATTAAAGATAGCCCATTGGGGGGTGATGGAAAAGGGTACATTGTAAGTAGTTAAAATATGTAATCTCACTTGTTCCCATAGGTCCTGAATACCTGTGCAGCTCCAAAGATGGTGAAATAAGTCAGTGTTTGGGGCACCGCACTTGGAGCATGAATATAGTTTGCCGGGGGACATCTTATGCTTGACATGTGGTGTGATATATGCTCTGTGAAATACCATCAATGCCATATCTGTATAGCTACTGACGGGGGAATGTTTTTGCATTTTTATGGTGGCTTCTAATAAAGTCTTAATTTCAAAATCTGGAAAATCTTTGATCCATTTTATTGGCCCCGTCTTAACCGAATCCCACTCAATTAATGGTTTGAGGAATCTATATATAGTGCTAGTAGATGAAACCGTAGTTCTTCCTCTTTTAAGGAATACATTTAGACAAGCCCCCCTAGAATCGGGAGGAATATTAGATAGACATTGTTGGACAAAACTGCGGGCTTGTAAATAAATAAATTGATTATGGGAAAATGCTGGGAACCGTAAAATGGCCTCTGAGTAAGGAAGCATGGAATAATTAGTATCTAACACATCTACTATCAATGAGCAACCTTGTGCTGCTAACATAGAGTAAATTCTGGGAGGTCGACCTTCTAGAAAGTTTGGGTGCCCTAGAAAAGGTTGGAATAGTGTATTCATGCCGTCAAGCTTGCTCATTTTCTGGACTTTACGCCATGCTTGTATAACCGTCCATAAAATAGGGAAGTCC
This sequence comes from Rhinella marina, assembly GCA_900303285.1. NCBI lineage: Eukaryota > Metazoa > Chordata > Amphibia > Anura > Bufonidae > Rhinella > Rhinella marina. The sequence continues at coordinate 32,179 of ONZH01005789.1, read as the reverse complement.
TTTATAGTAGGTGGAAGGGAGGTAGTGGGTAAATGTAAAAGAGCCATTAGAGAAATATGTGGGAAGAATTGTCTCTCCATAGTCACATTGGCAAACTGAGATTTCCCCCTCAACCAATCCAAAGCATAACGAAAGTTAGCTGCCAGGTTATAAAGGGAAATATCCGGGAAATTAAGTCCTCCCAGCACGCGTGGTTGTTGTAGTTTATAGAGGCTGATGTGGCTCCTCCATGTAGAGTTCCAGATAAACCGCCTAAAAGTTCGCTGTAGCAATTTAACGTCCGATAAATGGAGTAAAAGCGGGAATGTTTGTATTAGATAAAGTATTTTTGGGAAGGCTACCATTTTAAGGAGGTGGCATCTCCCTGAGAAGGATAATGTAAAATGTTGCCAAGACTGCACTAGAGTTATGATAAATGCTATAAGGGGACGATAATTTAATTTATACAATTGAGCCAGATTAGCTGTCAGCTTGATTCCCAAATAGGTAATAAATTCTGAACTCCACTTAAAGGGAAATTATGTATCTAAGTGTCTCCTGGCAGTACGAAAAATCGGAAGTGCTTCTGATTTATTAAAGTTGACCCTAAATCCAGATATATTGCCAAACAGGTTGATGGTATCTAAAATATCTGGAATCGCCTGTCGTGGGTTGGATATGAATAATAATATATCATCCACAAATGCTAAAAGTTTAGTCTCAACTGTACCAATATGTATACCCCTAAAGGAGGGAAGTGCCTGAATTGTTCTAATTAAGGGGTCTAAAGCTAAATTAAATAATAAGGGGGATAATGGACAACCTTGTCGTGTGCCTCTACCCACTTTAAATGGAGCAGAACATAACGAGTTAACCCATATTGAGGAACAAGGATTGTGATATATCATTTGGACCGCTGAGCAAAACGGGACCAAATTTTCGTAATCTTAAAATCTCCTGTAAAAACCGCCAAGAGACACGGTCAAATGCCTTGTCTGTGTCAAGGCTAACTAGAATATTCTTAGTCTGTCTGTGGGCCCTACTATATGATATCGCTCCCACTGCCATCCTTATGTTATAGGTAATAGATCTCCCTAGCATGAAGCCGGTTTGTGACGGATGAATAAGATCAGACAAAATGGTCTGCAACCTATTTGCCAGCAGTTTAGTGAATACTTTAAAATCAGTATTCAGGAGCGATATGGGGCGGTATGATTCTATTAGGAGAGGATCTTTCCCTGGTTTTGGCAAAACAGTTATGCATGCCTCGTTAAAGCCATCAGGAATGGTTTTGGATGTAATAATATGGTTGTATAAGGTATGTAAATAAGGGGTTAACGTGGGATTCAGCAGTCGATAGTATTCATTCCCAAATCCATCGGGCCCAGGTGCTTTTGATAATTTAAGGGATTTGATAGTAGACTGAATTTCTTCCTTGCTAATGGGAGCATTTAATATTAGTCTATGGTCATCAGTTAGAGTAGGCAATAAATCAGTAGTAAGGAAATTATGTACTGCAGGGATATCATCCTGAGAGGCGGTGTACAAAGATTCGAAAAAAGATTTGAAGTGTTCACTATTGTCTTTTGGATGAGTTATGTAAGTTCCCGTTCACGTTTTGAGCTTGGAAATTGTTGTTACTGCTCTAAAAGGTTTCGTTAAGAGAGGCTAGCAATCTACCCGGTTTATTCCCCCAACGAAAAAACCTATGCCTCTGATAACTGACATCCATCAAGGCTCGTTCATGGGCAATGGTCTCAGCCTCCAATTTAGCATCTAAGTATTTCTGTTTAGTTTCCAAGTTATTGTATAACTTGAATTGCTTATATGCATGAGTAAGAGCATTTTGCGAGGACAGCAGGGAGGTAGCTAGTTTTTTCCGTTTATGAGAAACATAGGAAATAATTTGTCCCCTAATCACTGCCTTAGAAGTTGCCCAGAAGAGATTAATATCATCCTTATGTTCCGCATTATCAGAGGCATAGGTCATCCAAAAACCAGACAATATGTTTTTAAAATCTTTAGAGTGAAACAAGTAAGCAGGGAAACGCCATTTTCTGGAAAACGGGATAGGGGAGGTGAGATACAATTCAAAATGGACCGGAGCATGATCCAAGATAAAAATATCATGTATGTGGGCAGACTTTAATCGTGAAATAGCATGCTGTGGTATTAACCAATAATCAATCCTAGCGTGGGAGTTGTGAACATGGGAGTAGTGGGTGTAATTGTAAGAAATACGATTATTGACAATATTAAAATTAAAGCATAATAATACTGAACAATAATAATATCCTCACGTAAATTCTAGGGGACGGTTGGCAAAGAAAGCACACAACAACAGTGCATAGAAACAAAAGAAATTATATTATTTATAGGCACAAATGAACTGTGTGAAAATAGAAAAATATCAACCAACAATCAAACACTGGAAAATATAAAACCACACTGATACAAACAGACCTAGAATATTAGCTAGAAAAACACAACAATACAGACGATTCCTCCAAAAATAACCCTCCAGCACAATAATCAAACAATAATTCAACAATAAAGAATCACCATATAGTTACCCAAGGCTGAACTAAGTTCCGTCTGGCCTGGTCTGATGTCCAGAATCCTCCTCCTCCCTAGGATCTCCTACCATCCTCCAGCCTCCCTCTAGGTGACCATGGCCAAGGTTTTATATACTAAATTGAAGCATCCCCCTTGTGAGGTTCCCATGCCACTGGTGCCGACCAATCTCATTCAAGATCAAAATAATGTTTTGATCTTCAGATTTCTCCACCCTCTATCTGCGCACGGGAATCAGGCTGATGTTCCCACATTAACATTTTACAATTACCTGTCTCTTCCTTGTTTTCACCCAAACACAAACTACTCAAGTTGGAGACATGTAACCTGGCCTCACAATAGTGGCTATTTGCAATGGAATGGGAAAAACACCCAGGAGCCTTTGAAATGTAATTCACCAAAACATTTCTTCTGGCACCTTGATTACCAATGCAAAGAGGCTTCCTGATATTTCAATTAACAAACCGTATTTAGCCCTTTTCATCTATAGAGTGACTCTTGTTTTACAATTCAGTCTACACCCAAGATTTTATACACTAATAATACATATAGATAGACATTTATAATACATATGGATAGATGTACATTTTATCATAACCCATATCTGTATATTTCTACAGTCCCCCACTTGAGAGTGATCGAACTTCAGGGAGAGAGCTCTCACATATATCAATAAATATTAATTTGCGATAGTCTGTTTATTAGAGTCCTTGGCACATGCTTGGATGCTCCTCAAACCAACAAAACTTCCGGTTATCCTGCTGCATCTTTCACAAAAAGGTGTTTGTCTTCTCTGAGAAAAATGAAGCATTCAAATTACGTGCTCTTCAACTGGTTGAATCATATAACTCTACTGTTGGAAGTGATAGGATTTACTGAGACAGACTTGATCTGACAACCATCAAAACAATTTCCTGTCCTGTGAAGTTAAATTTTTTTTTGCCTTCTAATATTATTCATAGACACCTTAATAGATCATTGCTCCATCAGCCACCATACAAGATCTCGCACCACACAAACAAGTTTTACATTTAGCACAACAAAGTCCACACTATCTGCTCTTAAACACACTTGTGACCACCACCGTTATGCGAGCTCACTTTTCCATTGAGGCTCCTTCCGGTCGTCTGCTAGGATCTCACTTGACTGTGCTTGTTCCTTTATTCGGTGCCACTCACACCATTAAGTCTATTTCATAGTCTTTAGTCCCTTGCAGAAAACACATTATAGGACAGATTTTTGCTCGCTGCCATACTGGTTTTGGGAGCAGTCACTACTCAAGTTGGAGCAGAAATGCAAACACACTTACACATGACAAAGTACACAAGACATGATGCAAGACAACTGGATATTGGTGGCTTCAGGAATTATTACTAAACTAACCCAAATTAGGGTACTACACCAGCCAATTGCTAAGGTTGTCCATGTCACCTATGTCTCAGCACCTCTATATCTTTTCCAAAGTCTACTACTATATCAAAACACAAAATAAACTTTATCAGACAGAGAGATTGTTTGGAGAAGGGACTTTCTAGAGAGGCCTTTATCACATTTAGAACATCCTAACATAATGTAGAATAAATGTTGTGTATGAGATTCCACATTATTGATAACTTACAAAATAATGTGTTACAGAAAATGTAGACAACGTATTTATTCAAACCAATACACATTAATAGCATCAAAAGACTCAATACTTCCAGCAAAAAGTAAAAATAAAAAGATCCAGATTGAATGCTGCTTTTTATACCATTTTACTATCATAAATATCTTCACTGGTATTAAGAAGCATGCAATCTATAAAAAAAATCATTAACCTTGCCGCCATTGAGACCAATGCAAAAAAGAAAGTGTTTTAAGGATATGCAAACTACTGCACCCTCAGAATGTGCAAATGAGACTGTTCTCAGTTTACACCCATCAACACTGCTAGAGAGGAATGATTGTCCCCAAATACAATCACAAGATATCCTCAGTGTCACATTTGCCTCACAATAGCAGCTATTTACTTTCTATACAGTATAGGCTTTTGGGGAAAAACCAAACAGCAAAAAAAAGATCAATTTAGAATTTAGTATGCCTGTCTATACATTACATTAGTAAATTTAGAGGCTTCTCCTTAAAAGTAAAAAAAATAAAACAATACAGAAAGGTCCTCTAATATTTAGTTATTGCCTACAAGGAAAAAAATGTTAAAACCGCACATCTCCATGTTTTGTAAATCTCCATTTTTCCCTGAAAGACAAAACTAGTAAAACATTAATAAAACAAAACAAGATCTCCTCAAGAAAGGTTCACTCTAGAAGACCCCTCTTCTGCACTTGAAATACCTTTTGGTGTTTTTAAGCCTTCGACTCCAGTGGTTTTAATCATTAATCTAAGTTTTCTTACTTCATTTTCTAACTTGTCGTTTTGGGCTTTGACCACATGGATTGGAACCCAGTGGGAATGTCTGTGGCGTACACATTGCCACTCACTATATTCCCGCCATAAGGACGAATTTCCCTGTATCTTTCCGTCCATTTTGGGTTCATTTTCCCCATGTCTTGGGTCCCTTGCTGCACCCTTTAAAGTGTAGCAGTTACTAGAAATATGCCCTTTCTTACCACAAGAATAACAAGTTCTCAAATGCTTTTCCCTTTGTGCTGGGCAGTACCTTGCGATGTGACCCATATGTCCATAGGCAAAGCACTTTATCCCATTGTCCTTTTTCTGTGACTCACTAACAGAAAACCGACAATACTTAGCAATGTGCCCCAGCCAACCACAAGAAAAGCACTTGACTGGATTGTACCGACTAGAAGGCTTAAATCCACCATTTGTATTTACAGTTTTAACAGAGGACACTTGGACTCTGTTGTCTGGTGTCTCACACCTATCTTTGGACTTATCAGCCTGCTTTGTGCTGGGGGAAGCCATCAGCCCAACAGCATGTTTTTCTGCCGCATTCAGCCTCTCATTAAGCTGCTCATTTTCCATTTTTAAACTTCTGTTCTCTGCTACAATTAGCTGGTTGCTAACAGACATAGCAGCAGCACTTTTAGCAGAAACTTTTAATGTTTCAACCTCTTTCGTCAGTTCTTGTATACGATCTTCTAAGTTTTCTTTTTGTTCTCTCATACCTCCATATAACTGGTCCAAACACTCAACTTTGTTGTGTAGAATTTCATTTTGCTCCTTCAGTTTTGAATACTGCTCTGCTATCCAACAGGCAGCAAAAACTAGAGCACCTTTTCCTTCAGACTTTGTAAACTTCTTGACAGAAATTGCATTGGTCACAAAACTTCTGGCTTCTAACCAGGGATCTCTAGAACCCACCATCAAATTCACAATCATTTTAGTATCCTTGACCTTTGCAATTTTTTTCAAGAAGCACTCCATGGTAAATTCTACACAACAATTACAACCAACTATACCATCAAAGTTAATAGCAGAGTTATCAACAGCAATCCAGTACAAATGATTCAGAATATACTGACAGTCTCTTTTTATAATCAACAAGGCAAAAACAATTACAATGGCTGCTCTAACAGAGGTCCACTACCACACAGAAATTAATTTAACACCACTCAATTTTTTTCTCACATAGCACAGATGATACTACAAATAAAAATATGCACAGTTATTAATATACTCTCCGGCCACACCTTTTCCCCTCCTACCTGGCTCGCCAAATTATGTAAGAAATACGATTATTGACAATATTAAAATTAAAGCATAATTATACTGAACAATAATAATATCCTCACGTAAATTCTAGGGGACGGTCGGCAAAGAAAGCACACAACAACAGTGCATAGAAACAAAAGAAATTATATTATTTATAGGCACAAATGAACTATGTGAAAATAGAAAAATATCAACCAACAATCAAACACTGGAAAATATAAAACCACACTGATACAAACAGACCTAGAATATTAGCCAGAAAAACACAACAATACAGACGATTCCTCCAAAAATAACCCTCCAGCACAATAATCAAACAATAATTCAACAATAAAGAATCACCATATAGTTACCCAAGGCTGAACTAAGTTCCGTCTGGCCTGGTCTGATGTCCAGAATCCTCCTCCTCCCTAGGATCTCCTACCATCCTCCAGCCTCCCTCTAGGTGACCATGGCCAATGTTTTATATACTAAATTGAAGCATCCCCCTTGTGAGGTTCCCATGCCACTGATGCCGACCAATCTCATTCAAGATCAAAATAATGTTTTGATCTTCAGATTTCTCCACCCTCTATCTGCGCACAGGAATCAGGCTGATGTTCCCACATTAACATTTTACAATTACCTGTCTCTTCCTTGTTTTCACCCAAACGCAAACTACTCAAGTTGGAGACATGTAACCTGGCCTCACAATAGTGGCTATTTGCAATGGAATGGGAAAAACACCCAGTAGCCTTTGAAATGTAATTCACCAAAACATTTCTTCTGGCACCTTGATTACCAATGCAAAGAGGCTTCCTGATATTTCAATTAACAAACCGTATTTAGCCCTTTTCATCTATAGAGTGACTCTCTATTGTTTTACAATTCAGTCTACACCCAAGATTTTATACACTAATAATACATATAGATAGACATTTATAATACATATGGATAGATGTACATTTTATCATAACCCATATCTGTATATTTCTACATAATCAAGATCCGTGGGGTGCAATAAACGCCAGGGATCAATCAGGTCTAAGCGATCTATAAGTGTTTGAATGGCATTAGAACCAGAGGCACCAGAGGAGGTACGCTGTTGTGATCTGTCCAATATCACATCATGGGCTTCATTAAAGTCTCCCCCTACTATGATATTATGTACATCCCAACTAGCAATAGCTGTAAGCAGTGCTGCAAAAAAGGCCTGATTAGAGGCATTAGGAGCATAAACATTCACTAAGCAATAAGTTGTGCCCTCAATTACAATTTTTACCAGAAGGTACCTGCCCACTGGGTCCTCAATAGTATCTAAGATATCGTGTTGAGGTGCCCCCATTTTTATATAAAATGAACTTTTATTTTATGCTAATAAGGCCTCTAGGTGCAAGGGGTGTTACCCCTGCTCCTAGAGGCTCTGTTGATTGACAGGACAAGTGTCACGAGGGGAGACAAGGGTGGTGAGCCCTGACCTGAACCCCTCCTTCTTTCCCTGCCTACTTGCCTCAGTCGGCCCTAGGCAGCCATGGACAACCACGAAGACGGTCCCTACACTGGATAAGTGCGCAGGGAGGGAAAGGGAACAAAGGGACGGACAAAACACAGACAGAACGAACACAATGGTAGGGTAGTCAGCAAGCCAGGTCAAACATAGGAGGTCACGTAAATACCAGGGGTGAAGCAAGAGAGAAGTCAAAGTCCAGAATCCAAGTCCAAAATCCAAGTAACAATTCAAGCAAGAAGTCGCACAAGCACTGATCAAAGGAGTAACTAATCATAGGCGATTTGAGAGGGCAACTAGCCTGTTTTAAAAAGCCCTCCAATGGATCATGTGACGGGGCCAGCGTCACATGACCTCATTTGCATAATGAGCGCTGGCCAAACATGACCAGCGCTCAAATATGCTACAAGTTTGGTCATGTGGCGTGGCCAGCGCCACATGACCCAGTACCCCTAATATATAATTACTCTGAGCGCTCGCTTGCCGGGCCAGCGCTCAGTACCGCCCACTGCTCGTGTCTAGGGGCGCGGGGACGCCGGGCACGCAGCATCTGGAAGCGCGCCCGACGCTCCCCGCCTCTCGTTAACATGGAGACAAGGACGCATGTCGTGTCCTCGCTCCGTGTTAGCGGAAGTCCGGCGGCGCTGCAAGCGGGGAGTGCGCCGCCGGCTTCCCGTGACAGTACCCCCCCTTCACTAGGGGCCACCGGACCCTTATCAGCGGGAGCAGGTTTATCAGGATGCTGCAGGTGGAATTTCCAAATGAGCGAATCAGCTTGCATCCTGGTCAACGGCACCCAAGACCTGTCCTCCGGCCCGAATCCCTTCCAGTGTACAAGGTACTGAAAGGAATTCCGGACCTTCCTCACATCAATGACTCTAGCAACCTCGTGCTCCACTTGTCCCTCCACCTCGACCGGAGGCGAGGGCTGTTCCTCTGGACCAATGGGGGCAACATAGCGCTTCAGCAAAGACATATGAAAAACATTATGAACGCGAAGGGAGTCGGGTAAACATAATTCAAAAGATACCGGATTGATCACCTTGGTGATCCTGTATGGACCAATAAAGCGAGGCGCAAACTTATACGATGGTACTTTCATGCGTAGATTCTTTGTCGACAACCATACCCTGTCCCCCACCTTGAAATCCACACCCTTAGAACGTTTCTTATCAGCTTTAGTCTTTTGGACTCCTTGGGCCTTTTCCAGGTTCAGCTGAACCTGTGCCCAAACTGTGCACAGTTCTTGAGAAACAGCATTGACCTCTGGGACAACCGAAGAGGATGAGGAAAAGGAACCAAAGCGCGGATGAAAGCCCATATTACAGAAGAAAGGTGAAACCCCAGAGGAGGAATTCACTCGGTTATTAATAGCAAATTCGGCCAGAGACAGGTATCTGGCCCACACGAGCTGGTTATCAGTCACGTAACATCTGAGATACTGCTCAACCGATTGATTAAGACGCTCAGTCTGACCATTGGTCTCCGGATGAAAGGCCGACGAAAAGGACAAAGATATTTCAATCTTCTTACAGAAAGCTCTCCAAAATTTAGACACAAACTGCACCCCCCTGTCCGATACAATATTCTCTGGAATCCCATGCAGTTTAACTATATGGTCCAAAAATACAGACGCCAAGACCTTAGCAGACGGTAACTTACACAACGGAATAAAATGTCACATCTTGCTAAATCTGTCAACCACAACCAAAATCACAGTTTTACCCTCAGAACAAGGTAAATCCGTGATGAAGTCCATGGACAAATGCGACTATGGTCTGCTAGGTATGGGTAAGGGACGTAGCTCACCCATAGGTCGTGTCTTGGGATTCTTGGATCTGGCACAAGTATTGCACGCAATTACAAAAGCCTGAACATCCCTGGAAATCGATGACCACCAATACTGCCTAGAGACTAACTCCTTGGTGGCATTGATACCAGGATGTCCACATAATACAGAGTTATGGCACTCACCCAGCAGCCCCAAACGCAAATGGGCCGGTACAAACAGTTTGTCATAGGGGGTACCAGTGGGAGCGAGATGCTGTCCTGCTGAGATTTCAGATGCCAGATCAGACGAAGCAGCGGCCACGATGATGTCAGCCGGCAGGATGGGCTCAGGAAGAACGTCAGGAGGCTGATACGCCTGAAAGCTTCGGGATAAGGCGTCAGCCTTAATGTTCTTGCTTCCTGGTCTAAAGGTAACACAAAAATCAAAACGGGTAAAGAACAAAGCCCACCTCGCCTGTCTGGGATTCAAACGTTTAGCAGACTCCAGAAACATAAGATTTTTATGATCCGTGAGGACCACAATGCGATGTAATGCCCCCTCCAGGAAGTGACGCCACTCCTCAAATGCCCACTTAATGGCCAACAACTCCCTATTACCGATATCATAGTTCCTCTCAGCAGATGAGAACTTGCGGGAGAAGTTGAGGCACATGGCTTAAGGTTAGTTAAGGTGGAGGACCCCTGGTGGAGTACTGCCCCTACCCCATCCTCAGATGCATCCACCTCAACTATAAATGGCTCACTCTGGTCAGGCTGGATTAACACAGGGGCATTAGTAAAACACTGTTTTAGCTTCTCAAAGGCTTTAATCGCTGCAGGGGGCCAATTAACTAGATCCGCTCCCTTGCGAGTCAGATCTGTAACTGGTTTGACCACCAACCAAAAAATTTTAATAAATTTGCGATAAAAATTAAGGTGGAGTACTGCCCCTACCCCATCCTCAGATGCATCCACCTCAACTATAAATGGCTCACTCTGGTCAGGCTGGATTAACACAGGGGCATTAGTAAAACACTGTTTTAGCTTCTCAAAGGCTTTAATCGCTGCAGGGGGCCAATTAACTAGATCCGCTCCCTTGCGAGTCAGATCTGTAACTGGTTTGACCACCAACCAAAAAATTTTAATAAATTTGCGATAAAAATTCGCAAACCCTAAAAATCGTTGGAGCGCCTTAAGGGAGGAGGGTCGCACCCAATCAAGGATGGCCTGTACCTTAGCTGGGTCCATTTTGCAAGAAAAAGGAGTCAAAATGTATCCTAAAAAGGCCACCTCCTGGACGCCAAAGGTACACTTCTCCCCTTTGACAAATAGTTTATTCTCACGTAACACCTCTAACACTTGCCTGGTATGGGAAACGTGAGATTCCCAATCTGCAGAAAAAATAAGGATGTCATCAATGTATACAATCATGAACCTCCCAATAAAAGGTCTAAAAATGTCATTAACAAAATTCTGGAACACAGCGGGTGCATTGCTTATCCCAAAGGGCATTACTAAATACTCATAGTGACCCTCAGGGGTATTGAAGGCCGTCTTCCATTCATCCCCCTCCCTGATTCTAATCAGGTTATAAGCTCCTTTCAAATCCAGCTTAGAGAACCAGCAGGCGCCTTGAATCTGGTTCAGTAAGTAAGGGATAAGGGGCAGCGGGTACCTGTTCTTGACCGTGATCTTGTTAAGTTCCCTGTAATCAATACAGGGCCTCAATCCTCCATCCTTCTTACCAACAAAGAAAAATCCGGCCCCCATGGGGGAAACTGAAGGCCGGATGTGACCCTTGGCCAGACTCTCCTTAAGATAATCCCTCATGGATTGACGCTCAGGAGTGGAGAGATTGTAAATACGGCCCTTAGGATACTTGGAACCCTCAATAATATCAATGGCACAATCATATTGCCGGTGGGGAGGGAGGAACTCAGTCTCGGACATGGAGAATACGTCCTGAAAATCTCTGATATATCCGGGCAGGATAAGAGCCTCAGTGGTCCCTCCAACCTGCAATATTGATTTGCAACATTTGGAACAATCACCTCCCCATTTCTCTAATTCACCTGCAGGGCAGTTGATCACAGGGTTGTGGTCCTGTAACCATGGCAGACCTAAAACGAGGTCAGCAGGTAAATCCCTTAAGACAAGGAAAGAGCACGTCTCAGTATGGGAAATTCCCACAGTCAAGGAAACCTCGGGAGTACAAAACTCCACTCTCCCATTATTTAATGGGGTGGAGTCTAAAGCAATGATTTGAATTGCCTCCCTTAAAGGAACTAGCGGAATACCCACAGATTGTACAAAATCAAAATTAATAAAATTAACGGCAGAACCTGAATCAACAAATGCTTGACCAACCCCCTTAATTTGATCATAGGTAACAGAGATAGGTAGCAAAACTTTCCTCCTTACCACCGCTGGAGTTACCTTGCTCCCCGCCGGAGATCTCCTAGAGGGCGGAAGTTTGGGGCACTGCTGGAGCCAGTGGTTCATTTCACCGCAGTAAAAACAGGCTCCCTTCAGGCGTCTCTGGTCCCTTAAGGTTCCACCTAATTGCATGGGCTCCTCCGGAACTCTGGTAGGAGATGGACTAGGAAGAGGAATTTCAGGCAATACGGCAACCTGAGGAATGCTTGAACGTTCTCTCAGTCTCTCTCTCACCCGTCGATCTAGCTTAATGGCTAAGGTCATGGTCGCCTCTAAGGAGTCAGGAGTAGGATAGCACACCAGAAGGTCCTTCAGTTGGTCAGACAGCCCCACCCGGAATTGGCTTCTTAGAGCTGGGTCATTCCATCCTGAAGAGACACACCACTTCCTAAATTCCGCGCAATAGTCCTCTACTGGACGGTTACCCTGCCGAATGTCCCTGAGCTGAGACTCGGCAACCGCAGTCAAGTCGGGCTCCTCATATAATAAGCCTAAGGCCAGAAAAAACGCGTGCACAGTCCGCAGGCTAGGGGAGTCAGGGGGTAACGAAAAGGCCCACTCCTGCGGATCACCCTGCAGCAAGGAAATAATTATTCCCACCCGCTGCTGCTCGGAACCCGAGGAGTGGGGGCGTAAGTGGAAATATAATTTTACGCTCTCCTTAAAGGAACGGAAGGCCTTCCGGTTCCCCGAAAATCGATCCGGCAGCTTAACATGGGGCTCCACGATGGGATTGGATGTGGAGGGAGCCACTACTGGAGCGGATTGAATCTGCTCCTGGTGTTGGAGCCTCTCGGCCAGATCCTGGATCACTTGAGCCATTCCTTGAACCTGGTCCATGAGAGCCCACAACTGCTCCATGAAATATGGCCTGTGATTCTGTCACGAGGGGAGACAAGGGTGGTGAGCCCTGACCTGAACCCCTCCTTCTTTCCCTGCCTACTTGCCTCAGTCAGCCCTAGGCAGCCGCGGACAACCACGAAGACGGTCCCTACACTGGATAAGTGCGCAGGGAGGGAAAGGGAACAAAGGGACGGACAAAACACAGACAGAACGAACACAATGGTAGGGTAGTCAGCAAGCCAGGTCAAACACAGGAGGTCACGTAAATACCAGGGGTGAAGCAAGAGAGAAGTCAAAGTCCAGAATCCAAGTCCAAAATCCAAGTAACAATTCAAGCAAGAAGTCGCACAAGCACTGATCAAAGGAGTAACTAATCACAGGCGATTTGAGAGGGCAACTAGCCTGTTTTAAAAAGCCCTCCAATGGATCATGTGACGGGGCCAGCGTCACATGACCTCATTTGCATAATGAGCGCTGGCCGAACGTGACCAGCGCTCAAATATGCTACAAGTTTGGTCATGTGGCGTGGCCAGCGCCACATGACGCAGTACGCCTAATATATAATTACTCTGAGCGCTGGCTTGCCGGGCCAGCGCTCAGTACCGCCCACTGCTCGTGTCTAGGGGGGAGTGCGCCGCCGGCTTCCCGTGACAACAAGGCAGAGAAGAAACACTCCATTCACCATAGCTTGCAAGGACCTTCAATGATGTCATGACCATGTGATCAGTCACATGGTTAGGATCACACAAACAGCCTGTCTCCTCCTAAACCATGTGACTGATCACATGGTCATGACATCATTGAAGGTCCTTGCAAACTATGGTGAATGGAGTGTTTCTTCTCTGTCTGGTCCTGTCAATCAGCAGAACCTCTAGGAGCAGGGGTAACGCCCCTTGCACCTAGAGGCCTTATTAGCATTAAATAAAAGTTCATTTTATATAAAAATGGGGGCACCAGTAAATAAAACAGATATATATTTGGAATCAGGTGACATTAGCACATCTCTAATGTCAGCCTAGGGCTGGGCGATTAATCGAATTAATTCGATTAATTCGCCCATTGCAAGCCTCACGATTTCATTTTTTAGGAAAATTGTGAATTCGATTTTCCTAAAATGGCGCCCGACATATAAAATAAAAAAAAATATCTCACCTGTCCTGCGCCGCTGCTCCGCTCCGGTGTCCGGCGCTCCTCTTCTTTTCCGGGCTGCGCTGCACTATCCTGACCTCGTACAGCGTCAGGACGTAGTGCGCACACTCTGACCTGCCGCTGCACGCAGTCAGGTGACAGTGCAGCGCCGGGAGAAGAAGAGGGGCGCCGGACGTGGAGCGGAGCCGTGGCGCGGGACAGGTGAGAGATTTTTTTTTTTTATTATTATGATGGTGGCTGATCGGAGGTCTGGAGGGGGCATTTTGGGCTGCTCTGAGGTCTGGAGGGGGCACTTTGGGCTGCTCTGAAGTCTGGAGGGGGCACTTTGGGCTGCTCTGAGGTCTGGAGGGGGCATTTTGGGCTGCTCTGAGGTCTGGAGGGGGCACTTTTGGCTGCTCTGAAGTCTGGAGGGGGCACTTTGGGCTGCTCTGAGGTCTGGAGGGGGCACTTTGGGCTGCTCTGAGGTCTGGAGGGGGCACTTTGGGCTGCTCTGAGGTCTGGAGGGGGCACTTTGGGCTGCTCTGAGGTCTGGAGGGGGCACTTTAGGCTGCTCTGAGGTCTGATGGGGGCACAGTGGGCTAATCTGAGGTTTGATGGGGGCACAGTGGGCTAATCTGAGGTCTGATGGGGGCACAGTGGGCTGATCTGAGGTCTGATGGGGGCACAGTGGGCTAATCTGAGGTCTGATGGGGGCACAGTGGGCTAATCTGAAGTCTGATGGGGCACAGTGGCTAATCTGAGGTCTGATGGGGGCACAGTGGGCTAATCTGAGGTCTGATGGGGGCACAGTGGGCTAATCTGAGGTCTGATGGGGCATAGTGGGCTAATCTGAGGTCTGATGGGGCACAGTGGGCTGATGTGGGGTCTGATGGGGCACAGTGGGCTGATGTGGGGTCTGATGGGCACAATGGGCTGATGTGGGGTCTGATGGGGCACAATGGGCTGATCTGAGGTCTGATGGGGGCACAGTAGGCTGATCTGAGGTCTGATGAGGGCACAGTGGGCTGATCTGAGGTCTGATGGGGTAGTGATATAGTAGGCTTTTTTAATTTAATTTTTTATATTTTTACTAACATAAGAAAATCGAGATTTAAATCGTGAATCGTCCAAAATGTTAAAAAAAATCGAGATTTTTTTTTGGGCCATATCGCCCAGCTCTATGTCAGCATGATTCATACCAAAAAAACTGGTGACAGAAACCCTTTAAATGGCCTTCCAAAATGTATCCCATTACAAGGCGCAGATCCTGGATGGGTGTTGGGAGAAGCAATTTTTTTTTTGTTAAGCCTACATTGCCAATACAAAAGGGATCAGGGCGGACATGATGGCGACAGATAACTGGCTGTGTGATGGTGATAACAGCAGTGGTGAGTCGTCAGTGGCAATACAGTTTGGAACATAATGTGGGCAAAGCACCAGATGTGTTGCTGTGTTATGGTGGAAACAGCAGTGAATATCAAAAAATATCTGACTGTGTAGTGGGGATGGTAGAGGCACTAGTGGTAGTAGTAAGTGGTGGCAGTACAGTATGGAACAGGACGGACAAGGTGCAGGAGTTGCCTGCCTGTGTGGTGGTAGTAGCAATTGGTGGCGGCAGTGCAGTAAGGAACATGACGGGCAAGGCGCAGGAGATCATGTCTGGCTGTGGCGGGTTTGCAGCGGCAGCAGGAGCAGACATATTACTAGTAGATGGACGTAGAAAAGACTTTGTAATTTCCTTTTGCCAAACATTTTCTAATCAAATATGCCTCTGTCTTCTACCACACACCGAATCGCAGTCTGTGATGCAAGAAATTCATTTCCTGTGCTACAAGCAATATTCAAGTGTACATTTTTTTTAAATACACACATAAATGGTGTTTGTACACAGCGTGATGCAGGAAATTGAGTTGCCACTGAAAATACAATATTGAAATGTAAGTTTTCTCAAATACACACCATAATAGTGTGTGGTGATTACCTGCTGTATAAAATGCAGGTTTGGCAAAAAAAAGAAAAAATATATTAGAAATAGCCAATTTTTATGGCGCTGCACTAAATACAGCGTTCATAGTCACCAAATTGTCAGTTTTTGTGAATGTGATGCAGACCAGTCAGTAACACACACAGCCTGTGTAAATGGCTGTTATGAACCTGCCTGGCACACTGTGCAGAAACTGCAGGAGTGACAATGTCTGGTGACAATGGCTGAGACTCCCCTCCCTCCCTTAGCATACTATTTTTACTCCCTAAATCTATCTAGCTATTAATAAGTATCTTTTCTCACACTATGGGTTCATGGCAGTGCCCGTATTGCGGCCCGCAAACACCATTTACTTAGTCTGCATCCGTCTGCGGCAGCTGCACTGATGGTGCTCGTGCATTGGTATGCATGAGCACTATGTCTGTCTGCTCTGTGGATGTTTTATAGTGATCATCATTAGTATTTTTATACTTTCTCTGCTGGCAGATTAGCACATACATGATGTTGTCTGCTCTGTGGATGTTTTATAGTGATTATTAGTAGTTTTGACTGAAGCATACACACTCTCCCAGCCCGGTGCATATATCTATGTGACTGTCTGGGACTCCTGCCGTCTTAGGTATTTGAGGATGATTATTAATATTTGCCAAACCAACAGGGCTCCAGGCCGACAAGTACAGGTGCCAGATACCACTTGGGATGCTGAACTAGTGAGGAGAAGAGTGCAGCAGAGAGTGGGACTGCGCATTGAGAGTCTCTGCTAGCGGAAAAGTACCGTGCACTTGGGACGCTAAGACAAGCGGCACATACCAGCATTCATTCTCAGCAGTGAAAGGCGGCACAGTATAACTTCAGGAGTGGTAATATTGAGCTAAATAACTCTGGATACATCTATATCACTTTCTCAACCATACTAAGACCCGGGCAATCAATTACTAACAATAAACAACTTTATATCCATTTTTTATTTGGACATAATATTTTCTGTTTGGACAATCCATAAGGATTGTGGCCATATACAAGGGAGCATACAAAGAAATCCGACACTTATCTATAATTATCTGATACTATTTTGATATTTTTTTAAATATTTGAATCCATATATTGTATGTTATACTATTTTTGGGGGTGTTTTCTGTTTTTCTTTCTTTATTGCTATGTATACATCCTAAATAAAATGATACTTTTTGGCAGTGTACTTCCAGATGGTAGTGTTCCTATCAGTTGTTACATTTTATATTGAATCTTTTTATTGGGAGTGGGTAGGCCTATGACAGTGCACCTAGTTCCACAATAAAGATTGGTGAGCTACTGTATTACATACATTATGTCTGAACTGTGGCCTGTGACTGGCTGCTGTGGTCATGTGTCTTGCCCTGTCTACAGATCTTGATTTAAGCCAAGGATGCTCAACCTGCGGCCCTCCAGCTGTTGTAAAACTACAACTCCCACCATGCCCTGCTGTAGGCTGATAGCTGTAGGCTGTCCGGGTATGCTGGGAGCTGTAGTTTTGCAACAGCTGGAGGGCCGCAGGTTGGGCATCCCTGATTTAAGCTCTGCAAGAAGAGGATGAGCCGGACCAGAGACAGACACTAGGACCAACAGCGGGGACCAAGTAAGTATGATCACCACTGCCGGTTGGCCACTCAGGGAGGTCTGTGTATTTACAGTGCCTTCAGACCCTTTCACTGTTTTCACATTTTGTTATGTTGTGGCCTTGTGATAAAATAAAAAGAGTTACATTTTTACCCCATCATTCTGCAATCAATACCCCATAATGACAAAGTGAAAACAGGATGTTATCAAAGGCATTTGATAATGTCTAATGGCCTTGGCTTAACAAAGTCCTAGATTACGGGGGCCTGCAGGGACCTTTTAACAGATACCTTTACCTTATATTCAGATCCACAAGTCAGAGTATCCACCTCAGGTTTCCTGTCTCCTGCGTTTCTAATCCGAAAGGGGACGAGGCAAGGTTGCCCGTGGTCCCTTTTACTTTTTAACCTGGCCCTGGAAACCCTGTTGAAAGCTATTTTATTAGCAGATAATATTGGTGATATTCGTATAGGAAAAAGTGAGGTTCGCGATGCATTGTTTGCTGATGACATCTTATTTTTCTTAACAGCCATGCAATTACATAGAAAACATGGAGGCATTAACCTACCTGATTTACGTACATATAACCTATTCAATCTGATGAGATATCATGCATACACTGACTGAAGGGTCAAAACTGCTTCGCTAACTTGGCACTGGAAACTAGCCTCCTTCACCCATGGCTCTTGGTTACCTTATTACACGCTAAATATTCCAGTTTCCCTCTGGTAGCTAAAGACAGTCTCTTGTTTAAAGACACATACTCAACATGGAAAGTACTGTAGTCAGACAACATTTCAGTTTATCCTGGCAGTGCTCTAAATATCTGGACCCTTTAACTCGACATGCGTAGGAAGTTAGGAAAACTGACCTAACTGACTTTTGGAATGTAGAAAAACAATAGTATACATTTCAGGAGTATAAAACTCGAACGGAGATGAGAGAATCTTCTTTTTTTAACTTATTATTAAAGGGAGTCTTTCACCAGTTTTTCACCTATATAACTAAGAGCACTGCCCCATAGAAGATTACAGACAAATCCCAGACATACCTGTGTGCACTTAGTGTCTGTATTCCATGTCCAGGAAAAGCACTTTTATTCTGCTGGAAAACAGCTCCCAGGTGCCCAGCTCTGCTGCTGCATGTGCCCAAAGCAAACCAGACTGAAGAGGGGAGGGTGGCTTTAGCTCATATCTTGGGATTGGTAGCAGATAGAAAAGTTGGCTTTCCAAGCTTTCAAATGATACCAAAATCACAGCATTATATCCAGTATATTAGAAGATATAGCTGTTAGAAATCGAGTCGGGAGAGAAAGCTGTTTTTAGTTTCACTTTCAGCTGGGCACTGGGGAGTTGTTTTCCAGCAGAATAAAAGTGCTTTTTCTGAACATGGAATGGGACAAGCTACGGGATTGTTCAGTGGGGCTTCCTCAAAATGATTTTGATCTTCTAGTTGGGCAGATTAATACAGGGTCTACCTTGGCATCTATATACAGGGATCTAAGACATGTCATTACTAAGAAGGTAGTGCCGAGGACTTTTAAAAACTGTGAGAGGGAATTACTGGAGTTACAATTACCATTGGAGATACTGAGGGGCTGGGAGACAGTCATCTCTGCAACTGTTAATGAAGTGCGGTGTGAAACCCAATTACAGATTATACATAAGCCTATTTTTGGTTTCTATAGCAGGAGGAGGGTGCAGTCTGACAAGCTGTCCAGTTGTACAGGTTTTATTTTGTATTGCCACCGCCACTTTCGCCCACACATGCAGTAACACTACTTGATTGCTTGAATGTTGTCCTTCATGAGTTTAACAAATGAGATGAACACTTCTTGAATGGAATAGGGAGGTTTTCCATCGCCTGTGTTCGAAAGGATTAGCAAGGGAGCAAAAACGGCAGATGACCATTATTCTTGCAATGTCTGATATCTGTAAGTCTGTTTTACTTCACAGAACTCCAATAAAATGTGTTTAAAAACAGGATGTTCAAAATCTTTGCTGTTTTATTGAAAAGGAAAAACTAAAATATTGACATAAGTAGTTGATGCACTTTTTTCTATGATTACAGTCTCCAGTATTCTTGGGTATGATGCAACATTTGCACACCTGGAATTTGGGATTTTCTGCCATACTTTTTTACAGATCATCTGAAGCTCTGTCAGGTTGGATGGGTAGCATCTGTGGACAGCCATTTTCAGGTCTCTCCAGAGATGTTTGATTCAAGTCAGGGCTCTGGTTTGGCCACTCAAGGACATTCAGAGTTGTTTCTAAGCCACTCCTGTGTTGTCTTGGTTCTGTACTTAGGGTCATTGTCTTGTTGGAAGGTAAACCTTCAGCCCAGTCTGAGGTCCAGAGCACACTGGTTCAGGTTTTCATTAAGAATATCTCTGTACTTTGCTCCAAAAGTTGAATCTTGGTTTTGTATGGCTTTTACCCAGGAAAGGATTCCTTCTGGCCACTCTTCCAAAAAGCCAGATTGATGGAATGCAGTGATGGTTGACCATTTGGATGTTTCTCCCATGAGCTGAGCCAAAGTGACCACTGGGTTCTTGGTCACTTATCTTACTAAGGCCCTAAGCCCCCCCCCCTCCCCGATTACTTAGTTTCGTGGGGTGTCCAGCTCTATGAAGGGTCCTTGTTGTTTTAAACTTCTTCCATTTAATAATTATAGAGGTCACTGTGTTCTTGGGAAGGTTCAGTGCAATAAAAAAATTTTGTAACCGTTTTCAGATCCATTCCTCCACACAATCATCTGTATCTGAGTATTCTTCTTCCCAGTTTGATCTCAGGAAAATCAAGATAGCACCTAATACTGATCATTACAAATCCAAGATTATATTTATGTCAGTGTCTTCTGATAAGTGTGATTACATTCCAACTGTGTCCCACACAGCACCTTCATTGGAGGTATCTTTTTAACAGTCCCCCTGAAGCTTCATCATCCATCATCTTCCTTCCGAAATGCTGCAGCCAACAATGCTTTCTCCCTTCTTACAAACACCCCATCCCAGCATATGATCCTGTACTGGTTATTCTGTGCTTACACCATTTCCCGTCGATGGCACCACTCCCCTTCACCCCCAGTCCTCTCCTCCTCCCCTCCAATCCTTTGCGCGTGCTCCCCAAAAAAGAAAGGAAAGAGGAGGGGATGAAGAGGAGGTAGATCCAAACATGCTAAACAACAAAGTGCTGAGGTTGACAGACCCCTGACCAACTCTAATCATGCTGACGTTAACATTTTCAATCTGTCTTCTTACTCTTTGAATGCCTATAAAATCGCTGTACTACAGAAGGGTCTGTCATATTGTCCCAATTCTAAAGCCATCTCTTTTCAGTTATTCTTGGATATGAAAGGAAGGGAAATTAACTATTAAAATACATTTAGCTATTTTGGAGAAGTAAGGTTCCTCATCTAGACCTGCGACTATCCCCTTCAATGTAGATGATTATGTACATATGCTGGTCAGGGCTCCATCCAATTTTTTTTCCCATACAGCATAAAGGACCTTTTTGCTCCTGTGTATCTATGAAAGGAATGCTTTATACATGCCTGACCTGTGGTGTCTTGTCCTGGGACGCCAGTGGAAGGGAGAAGTTTATTGGTGTGATGAATTATGAATATATATGTGGAAATTTATTAATAATTTCTTATGTTCTTTTTCTTACTTATAGATTCCGATGAGCCTTTTGAGGATTGAAGGAGCATCAAGATGGGGGAATGTCAGTTTGTTTATTTACAACTTGTTGATTTTTGATTTTTTGTCCGGATGGTCTGTATATATTGATATAGTTTTGGGATCTCTACACATACGGGGTGTCAAGTCCGCCTGTGTATATGGCATTAACGTATTATGTGCAAACCCTCGTTGATAAGTTATCTAGAAGCCCGTGTGTGATACACCTGTAATCGGGTTCAGATCCGGGTCGGGATGGGGGGATGGTGACACTTTGTGCCGCAATCCGCCGTCCAGTGACATCAGGAATGGCTGATCGACCCGGTGGGCCGACCTGCCGTTCCTTGGATCACTCCCAACAACTAGGTACATATATGTGCCTTACTAGTATAAATAACAAAGATCGGGCATCCTATATACTGAGGCATCCGATAACTGACCCATATAATGGGCATGAGTTATGCCAGCACATAGGAGTGGACAAAAATCACCTGTCTTTTGGTCCCAGTATAGGACGTGCATGGGTTAAAAGACTCCGTGTCACGTGACTGGTGAGACTCCCGTGACGTGCCCGAGGCATCTCCTCCTCCCCGTGACGTCAGTGGAAGTCGGCCGTACGGCATCGGGCCGGATCACGTGACCTGAGTACCCGCGCATGTGCAGACTGGTTTCATGAACGCCGGACATAGCGTGATATTGAGGTATTTCCCCCATCATTGATGGCTCACTACAATGTATGTTTTTAATGTTTTTAACGGAGCACTGTATCAGCACATGATTATTTGATATATAACAACACAGGTGATTTAGCCGGACATTGTTTTTCGGCCTATGATGGTACACGTATATGGATATATATACTATAATATGGATATGTACACTACAACACAGTATTTGATTGATCATAATTTCACTACATGTATTTTTGGAAGAATCTTTTTGTATCACGTGATTTCCACTGTTTGTCACATGATTGTTTGACTCCGCCTTGCTTCACTATATATTGCTGTGTCACACCATATTTGTTATGCTTGAGAAAGGTATCATTGAGAATACCGAAACGTTGCATTTGTGGGAATAAAGTGTCCAACACCATTTCACCGATTGGAGTGCTGCCTCGCTTTTTGCATCTATATATATATATATATATATATATATATATATATATATATAGCGCCACACAACAATATAATATTATACACTGACTACACTGCACACTTCCCACAAGTAATTCCACCCGCAAACTATCTAAAACACATTAACACATACACATGTAAATTGCACCCCTCCCAAGCCTACACTTACTGTCCCTAGGAAACACTGGAGTCACTGGAGATCACAGGGTTAATATAGCTATATGCAAAGTAGGGATGATATAGCTATATTATTGGCAGGGAAGGGGTTAACGGTATGGCCACAGGGCAGGGGTGCAGGGAGATATGGCAGGGGTTGCAGCAGGGATATTGCAGGGGTTAAATAGTATGGCAGGTGTAACAGGAATATAGATTTTTTATGGCTGTGTACAGTGTGAAGGTTTAGGGCCTAATGATGTTAACCATATAAAGTTATAGATGTGTATGTATGTGTGTGTGTATATATATATATATATATATATATATATATATATATATATATATATCAATAATATAAAAATGAATTTCTGTCTGTCTGTCTGTCTGTTCTCTATGCGCGACCAAACTACTGGACCGATTTTCACCAAATTCGGCACACAGGTACATCAGGTGTCCGGGAAGGTTTTAGACCAGGTCTCATCTCTCTAGGACGTACCGTTCCTGAGATATTCCCAAAATATGATCTCCATTAGCCAACATTACAACTGGGAGCTTTGGTTTTAAACTCCAACTGCCATTCTCTGCAAAGCCACACAGGGAGGGCAGGTTTCCATAACAACCAGGTAATTATCAGCAGCTGAGGATCTCATCCATTTCTATTTACTGACACTGTTAAAGGTATTCCGGTTACCATAAATATAACTTATGTTTTTTTCTATTACTACAGTTCAGTAGTAATAAAAGATGTTTTCCTCCACTGCTGCCTATTGCGTGGGCTCATAAATAAGCATGGTATTGACCTTTAATTCAGGCCACCCTAAAAGAAGTACTTAAAACCCCCGCCCCAGGTCTCACTAAGCCACACCCCCAACTCTGTCAGGCCACACCCCCTTTCACTCCGCAGCCAACAGAGATTGAAAAAATAAAGGTAAAAATCAACTTCTGTCAGCTACAGGGATGGGTGGGAGGTTGACTTTCTTTCTGCAACACCACACACAAACATTAAATAAAATAGATTAAATCCACCCATGCGAAGCGTCTTGCTAATCCACGCCCCCGACTCTGTCAGGTCACGCCCCCTCCCACTCCGCAGCCAATGGGAATTTAAAAAATGAAGGTAAAAATAAACTTCTGTTTGCTGCAGGGGTGGGAGGGTGAATTTCTCTCTGCAACGACACACAAAAATTTTAGATGAAATAGACTGATTATAGACTACAACCGTTCGAAGCCTTTTGCTAAGCCACGCCCCGTCTCTGTCAGGCCACACCCCCTCTCACTCCGCAGCCATTCTGCAACAACACACAGAAACATTAAATGAAATAGATTAAATGCACCTATGCGAAGCGTCTTGCTAATCCACGCTCCCGACTCTGTCAGGTCACGCCCCCTCCCACTCCGCAGCCAATGGGAATTTAAAAAATGAAGGGAAAAATAAACTTCTGTCAGCTGCAGGGGTGGGAGGGTGAATTTCTCTCTGCAATGACGCACAAAATTTTAGATGAAATAGACTAATTTCAGACTACAACCGTTCGAAGCATCTTGATAATCCACACCCCCAACTCTGCCAGGCCACGCCCCCTCTGCCAGGCCACACCCCCATTAAACCACGCCCCCTCCCACTCCGCAGCCAATGGGAATTGAAAAAATGAAGGTAAAAATCAATTTCTGTCATCTGCATTGACTTTCTCTCTGCAACGACACACAGAAACATTAAATGAAATAGATGAAATATACCCAGGTGAAGCCGGGTCTTTCTGCTAGTATATATATATATATATATCAGTATTAGTATTTGTGGGTATAAATGCTTCACTAACTTATGTGTGTCCATGAGATTCTATGCCTTTACAAACTGAATTGCTATAGAGGCATAGCTCATCCCCCATTCTTTATTGTCTATCTTAGCCAGATGGGGGGAGGTTGTAAAAACAACTATACATTGAATAGCAGATAGCTTTCAATGGGGGTATACCTTGAGCAGATGGCTGTCCATGGGAATGTGCTACATTAACCTGATCAATGCATGAGAAAGTTCTTTAAGCTACTTTCCATGTGTCATTAAAGATAGGGAAACGGGTGAGAAAATACATTTCTATATATTGAGGTCACTGACATAAGACATATTAGGCAGATGGTAGCCCATCCAATAGATGGGAATATTGGGAAATGTATGTGGGAAAAGTTGGAGCACATAAGTGCTATTAGTATAGAACCAAAAGGGCAAAGGTTAATGTAGCTATTCAGGAAAATCTGGATAAAAAGGGAGAGCAGGGATATGGACATTGGAGCCTCATCCATGGAGCACACACACGGTGTTGCCTGGAAACAATCCCTTCCAGCAGCCATCCAGTCAAGAAGCCGAAGCTGGCCCGGGGCTCTTTCTTGGTAAACTTGGATGAAGAATGTTATAGACGTCGATATCTGTGAGTTAGAGTTAAGTAGCAGTTTCCATTCTTTAAGTCTATTTAGCTAACTAACATCAGTTATTGCTTATTTGCCTGCAATTCTATATTGTGTCTGTTATAGTCATGTTATGTTTAGTGTTATTACATTATGATCCATTTTTGTCTGGTATAATATTTTTTCTATTCAATATTATGTTCAATAATATTGTTATTCATTAAATGTTATGTTATTTTACATACTGTCTGTTTGTGATTATTGAGTTACAAATACTAAGAAATCCTAAAGAACCTTTAGGAGTGATGTTAAAGTTTCACACTTCCTAATACAGCAGGGCAGAAGGGTTAAATAGTATGGCAGGGCAGCAGGGGTTAAATATGGCCAGAAATATGGTAGGGCAACAGGGATGGGGTTATGGCAGGGCAGCAGGGGTTAAATATACATTGGTGGTTCAGGGGAACCAAGGGCCAATCCTTATGGGGGGGTTCCAGCTCGTTTCCAGGGGGGTTGCTCATCTCCAGGGGTTGCTCGTCGTCCAGGGGATGATTCTTCTTGGGATGCACGGCTCAACTGAAGAGCGCAGTGCGATCGGGTTATTTAAACCTGATCGCGCTCGCTGCCATGCTCCCGCGCTGCCGGCGAGCGAGCGCGCTGGCAGCCCTGTGTGCACGTGAGCTGGCGCAGTGAAATGACGTCACTGCGCCATCACGAGCACACAGGAATTCATAGGCGGAGGAGGGAGGAGAACAGGGACAGGGAAACCTTTTGTTTCCCTGTCATGTTAATCACCCCCAGCAGCGCTGAGGGTAATTAACAGAAGGGACAGAAGATCGATATGATCTTCTGTCCCTTTGAAGTACCTGAGACTGGACCAGTCATCAGGTCTCCATCTGTCCCCAGCAGATGTGCCATTGTCCATCTGCTGGGGGCTATGGGGGGGGGGCACCCGGCTGATACATGTACAGTATATAGATACATGTACATAACTGGGGATCATGTACATGAATCTATATACCTCTGGGGGTACAAGGGGACCTCATAGATATATATTAAGGGGGCATAAACGGGACATACACATATATATACACTGTGGGGCCATATAAGGCCCATACATGTGCATATGGGGCCATAGACCCCAATGTGGGGTCACTCTGGGCCATGAAGGCCCATATAGATATATATATACATGTATATGTGTTAAAGGAGCTATTAATTAATAATATTTTGTTGAATATTAATAATTAATATGCATAAATAGGCGTAGCCTGCTATTGCTAGCTCCGCCTATTTATTTCCCACACTGTTCTATTCCCTACACGCCTAAGCTATAGCGGCGACTACAAAGACAATGTAAACTGTGTTTTAAACAATAAAAGCTTTATTACAAAACAATGTCTACCGTCTAATTATTTAAGACTATATATATATATATATATATTTATATTGACGTATATAAATATATATACATATATATCCGCATACAATATTACTACTAATTATTTAGACTATATCTATATATATTTATATTAGCGTATATAAATATATATACATATAGCCGCACAACAATACAATATTATACACCGACTACACTGCACACTTCCCACAATTAATTCCACCCACAATTCTAAATACACACACTCACAATGTTACACAATATACAAAGGGGTTAAATCGTTGGTGGTTCAGGGGGGGTACTTAGCCAGTCCTTTAGGAGTATAATGCTCGTCTCCAGGGGGTTGCTCGTTCGTCCAAGGGATGATTCTTCCTTCCAGGTGGGGTGGCACGGCTCAACTGAGGAGCGCAGCGCGATCGGGTTATTTAAACCCGGTCGCGCTCGCTCCCGTGCTCCCGCGCTGCGCGCTTGCGAGCGCACGCCGGCAGCCCTGTGCGCACGTGGTCTGGCGCAGTGAAGTGACGTCACTGCACCAGTACGAGCGCACAGGAATTCACAGGCGGAGGATCTCTTTGATCCTCCTGCCTGTGAGTCACCCTCGTATCTCCGGTGCTGTAATTACAGCGCCGGAGGAGGGAGGAGGACAGAGACAGGGAAACCTTTTGTTTCCCTGTCTTGTTAATTACCCCCAGCAGCGCTGAGGGTAATTAACAGAAGGGACAGAAGATCGATCGATCTTCTGTCCCTTTGAAGTACCTGAGACTGGACCAGTCATCAGGTCTCCATTTGTCCCCAGCAGATGGGCGATTGTCCATCTGCTGGGGGCTATGGGGGGGGGGGCACCTGGCTGAAAGTATGTATCTTAGATACATGTTCATGACTGGGAATCATGCACATGTATCTATATACATTTGTGGGATATTAGGGATGTATACAGGAGGAAAGGGGCATATAAGGCAAAGGGGACATTATATTATCAACAGGGGGACATTTATATACATATAGATGTATATATATAAATATGGGGCATATATACATACATCTTATATGTATCAGGCACTTATGGGACTGAAGGGGGCATGAATGGGACACATGAAGGGGACTATGGGGCCACCTGAGGCCCAAACACGTATATGAGGCCAGAGACCCCAATGTGGGGTCATATATATATACCTATATATACATATATTACAGGGCCAACACTTCCTTCTACAATCCCCCTGTTGTCGAGAACACGACAAATTTTTGGGGGTAGTGTTGGGATGTATTTGCCTCCTCAACCCCACTTACCTTGGATAACAGTTCAGGATGGACTGAAGAATAAACCCATCCTTAGATACCTAGACATCACCCCTCGGGGTTGTGACCTCTTTTCTGCCTTTCACCGTAACCCAACGTCTCCGTCCACGGGATATACCATCCTTGTCTTGTCTTTCTTTGTCTTTGTTCTTTGAGTATCAGCTTCTCCCATTTTCAACTTTTGACTTCTGGGATGGCTTCACTCTCATTTTCTGGTGGTGTCGGTCTTCAGCTGCTCCCACTGTATTCTGGGACGGCTTCTCTCATTTTCTTGTGGCGTCGGTGTTCAGCTGCTCCCACGGTCTTCAGGGACGGCTTCACCTTTGATTGCCTAGGTCGATCCAGGTAGCCCCTTTGGTCTGGGGTATGGTCGACCGGGGAATGGAGTAACAGGACGCGACTTTTCTTCCGACGATTCTTCTTTCACCTTGATTGAAGAGTCTGTCGTAGAGGAGGTTCTCCCATGGACAGATTCGTAGGTCTTTACCAGGCAGGTCAGAATTTCTAGAATGGGAGGTGATGTCATAGTATCTAAATTCTAACTACGGGAAGAACCCCGCACCAACTATCATTCAATCCATCCCTTACGAACGTCATCACCAGAGTTGAAGTGACAAATACTTTCAGGAAGTAAGGGGAGTTATCCCTACAGTGCCCTAATCTAATCTCACATTCATACACATTTTCCCAACTCTCCCCCCCACCCAACACACCCAAATCAACATTAGACAATAATAATGTTCGTTTAAGGCGCTCTGGGACTTCAGGACCGGGTCGTAATCCTGTCCCAAATGTCCAAACGAGTTCTCCGGTTCTCCTGTAACTGGTTGGCCAGCCTCGTCACCCTCCGGTAAATAAAACACAGTCCAAAGTACATGGCAATGACCAGAACCAGCAGAATAATCACCGGATGAATCAATAAATTGAAGAACGATGTGGCTTTTGGGCTGTAACCGAATAGGCTCTCCCACCATGAGACCTCAGAGTCTTTTTCCAAAGCATGGGAGATCCCTGTTATTTTAGTCCGATCATGCTCTAGCTGGATTGTGGCTCTGTTCAAACTGAGTGGAATCTGCTGAAGCCAGACGATAGTGTCGGGGCCAGGATCCGGTTCCTTCCTTGTCGGGATCAGGGTATTTCCTTGTCCTAAGATATCCTTCCTAGGATAGAAGAAAATATCCAACGCTCCTGAGGGAATTCTCCCCTCATGGTGCAATTAGTTGCTGCGCTACCAGCACCAATACCCTTGACCCAAGTGTGGAAAAAGGTATTGGGCTGACCTTCATCCAACAGGACCCCTCGTCATCCCAATACTGGTGTAAGAACACCCAACCTTCAGAGGATCCCATCCTCTGCCGCACATCCCTCTGAACCAACAGATAAGGATGGCCACCCTAATAGGTTAGGATATCCGAGGGGAGCTGTGGACGAGGCATCTTTTCCATGATGGCACGGCATCCCTGACTTACTCATGTGTTTCCAGTCTGACTTCCCCCTGTTAACCTGTGTTGTGGAGGTCAGCAGAATCCATGGCCAAAACCTTGCCTTGGCTCTACAGGACTCCACAACACAAAACCACAGGCCGCATCCTGCTGTCAATCACTCCGTGTCCCACCTCAGTCAGAGCTGTGTTACCTGTCCGGACCAGCAAGAGTGTGCACAGTACAACCTCAATGTTGCCTGTCCGCAGCCCACTTTCTGCCCTGGTCCACAGTATAACACAGCCCCACCGAAAACTCTGAACAGAACAGTGCTACCTGTCTCGATCTGAGGCCCTGGTTGCCCAGAGTAATCATCACACTGCACCGTGTACCGATGTTACCTGCTCGCAAACCAACCTCTTCCTCAGTCCACAGTATAGCACTGCTCTACACAAAGTAGACACCAGAGTGAACCAAAAACAGCCGCGCCTGACAACCGACTCACAGTGGGGACTGACTACAACAATCAGCAAAACGAAACACACTCATAAACAAGGACTGCCGCCATCAACATAAAAACATACAAACAGGTAACACAAACACAGGACACAGACATACACAGGGGACCAACGGGGTAACAAATGGCACAGAGGATTCAAACACTCTCTAACCTAGACTGGCCATTTTGACCACGCAGCACCTGATGAGGCATCCGCTAAGTGGTGACTCTTTTATGGCCAATCTGGCTAGGCCCCACTGTATAATTTGTTACAGGGATTTTACTACTGGACACATTGCAGTTATTTGCGCAAGGGCAATTCCTTGCAATGTGTCCTTCGTTCCCACACCTAAAACACCTAATTTGGCCTCTTGTCCTTTGTGTCCTATACTTACCTGTCCTGCAGTGTTTCGCTATGTGACCTAAGCCAGTACATGCAAAACACCTGATGTCCGCCCTGCATGGCTTAGGTCCGTCCACACTGCAGTCGTGCTCCCTTCTCCTGAACTGTTCCATTCTCAGGGACGCACTTCTCACCGTATTTCTATTACAAAAAATTGTTGGACTCTTTTTTCCTATCTGAACAGGCTCAAATTTTGGTATATTTGGCCCTGTTTACAGATATTTCTCCCCCCTTTTTGCCCTGGACAGGGCAAAATTTTTGGAGAGTCTGGCCCTTGACTTTACAGAAAAAGAAAGGGCCGGTACCAATTTTGAAAAATTTCTAATGGCTTGTTGCAAGCCGGTCACCAAACGAGACCTTGCAGCAACCTCATCATTTAGTTTGGCCAGAGTCACGTCAGTAGAGGCAGCCTGCTCCTTGAAGGCCTTGATCTCAGCATAAGACTGAGTCAACTGAGCCTCAAGTTTCTCCTTTTGCCTCTGCAACTCTACCAACCGTGACTCCATTTCATCCACCTGTGTTTCTCGGTCAGCAGAAGACTCCACATTCACCGCCAGCTGCGCCCGCAATGCAGAAACCTGCTGCACATTACTGGCACAGCACTGGCAATGACTGATAAAGGTCTCCTCCGACCGAGAGACCAGCGCAACATGCTCTGGCCTCCAAATGCTGTCCTCAAAAGTGTGAACTAATTTGGCCAGCATTTGGAGGCGCTTCGTGTTTTTGTGAAAGATGCTTTTGCCTATGCGCACTCTGTCGTGTGCATAGGCTTGGTCCAACAAAGCAGACCAAAGCATCTCCGTGGACGTGTATGTGGTGGGGATGATGGGGTTAAATGTGCTGTTTTTGCTTAAGTGCTGCAGTGTTGCAAAGGTCATACTCACTTTTTCGGTGGCCATTCTGCGTGGAGTCGTCTGCGTCCTTCTAGTTTCGGAACTTCTTTTTCCCGTCCAGCCGGAGACCTTCACCCGTCTACGCTGCTTGGAAAAAGATCCTCTTCCTCCGGAAAGCCTGCCGCCGACTCTTCTGGATCCACCCAAAGCGTGAATTGACTCTCGCCGGTCAGTCGTGCAAGGGAATAAAAACACGTTACTTTTAGGTTCGCTGTTTGTGGACGTTTCCTGTGCAAAACTGCCACCCACACCTGTGTTATCCGTCCAACTTCAAGGTCGAGGAGCACAATATAGCACGACACTGCACCGTGTCCCTCCGCTATTTGTCCACTCCCTATCCGCCTATCTTAGTTGACGCGATAACACAATTGTGGCGCGTTTTCACAGAACCACAGTCCACAACCAGTTTGGGCTGGCTCGCCAAATGTTAAAGGGTTAATTAATTAATAATATTTTGTTGAATATTATTAATTAATATGCATAAATAGGCGTAACCGGCTGACGCTAGCTCCGCCTATTTATTTCCCACACTGTTCTATTCCCTACACGCTTAAGCTATAGCGGCGACTACAAAGACAATGTAAACTGTATTTTAAACAATAAAATACTTTATTACAAAACAATGTCTACCGTCTAATTATTTAGACTATATCTATATATATTTATATTAGCGTATATAAATATATATACATATAGCCGCACAACAATACAATATTATACACCGACTACACTGCACACTTCCCACAATTAATTCCACCCACAATACTAAATCTAACACATACACTCACAATATACAGATAGCAGCCCACCCTCACCTATACTATACTGTCCCTGGGGACAAAGGGTTAAATTACAATAGTAGGGGATAATGAGGGATATTGCAGGGGTTAAATGGACAGGGACACTGGCAGGGCAGCAGGGGGTTAGCCCAGGTTCCTCAGGGCAAGGGTGCAGGGAGGTATGGGCAGGATGGTTACAGGGGTTAGAGCAACAGGGGTTGGATCATGGGTTAGGGAAAATAGGGCAGCTGGGGTATTGCAGGGGTTACAGGGAAAGCATTGGTGGTTCAGGGGTTAAAAGGTAGGGCAAGGGTTAGGGTTCTTGGGATACTTAGACCAATCCTTGCTGGAACTCTGTTATGGTGACCTTTCCCCCATCTTCCTTCAGGTGATCAAAAGCTCCTCTGCCTGTGGTGGTGCAAGCTCTTTCTGCCCTAGTCCCTAAAATGCTGGACTTTTTATCCCTCATGAGTGGGGGAAGGTGGCTTTCCATATGGCAGAGGTGTGGATGGCCCATGCTATAAAAACCGGTTTAGCAAGTCACCAACTGCTTGATTGGGTAGATAAACCTTCACAATGTAAGCAATGGAGGCCAACACCCCTGTTCATAGCAAGCCTTGCTGTGAACAGCTGATACCAGAGGTGTGTGACAAAGG
>ONZH01005788.1:0-79641 GCA_900303285.1 Rhinella marina | reverse complement strand
GATGAGGTTTAGAAATAAGAGACGGTGTTTTGTGCGACTGTCAGATTTGATGATTACGTACTTTGTAAATTAATAAAATGTTACAGTAGAAGACGTTGTAGATCTTATGTTTTCTTCCCTTTAATACATCCCATTAGGTCTTTCTGGGGGGGGGAGGGGGAGAGGTTGCAGGTCAGGAGAAGCGTGGCCCCTGCAGTACACAAATAACATTTGCTAACAGACACATTCTTCTCATGTCCTCCACGTACTGCCATCTTAAAGGGGGCTGTCCAAGTTATTTTTTTGTCATTTGTATGTTTCTAACTAATCAAATATAACAGCTTTTCCAGCACTTTGTGCTTCTAAACTTGCTGGTTTCTCAGATTTCACTCAGGGTCACATGACCTGTGATGTCAGCTTCTCTCCCTGCTCTTCTCATATTGGTGCACAAGCAGATAAGAGTCTGTACACAAGATGTCACTGTGCTGGCCACACCCTCTCTCCCTGGATTCTTTCAGATAAAACCTTAACCCCTTCAGCCAGAAACACACCACAGGGCTCAAGGCTTTACAAACAGTAGCTGCAGGCAATAAAGAGACACAGGATCTGCCCTCGATCATCCTGTAGAGGCAGAGCTGACACTGGAAGAGATATGCAGAGTATTGCACAAGAAGGTAGGGGGAAGTTCCTGTGTGCATCAGTAATGTCTTTGTACAGCTGAGACTTGTAGTTCTACACATACAACATGCTGCTGAGTATCCCAGCAGGCAGAGATGTCACTCAGGGCAGCACTTGTATTCACTCCCTTTGCAGAGCAGGGGAGGGGCAGAGATTGTTGTTAATTGCAGGTAAACAAAGGCCAGAAGAGAATCAGGGAAATGAGGAAAATATAGATTTTTTTTTTTTTTTTTTGCCTAAAACTTGCTTAACTTAGTTATATATTGCTGCCCCTCAGATTTACAGTACTATATATATATATATATTTTTTCATAACTCAGACAACCCCTTTAAGGACAGGCATGCAGTGATCATATGCCATAGACTGAATGAATGGGACACAGCCGCTAAGTGTATTACATGCAGTTGTACTGACAGATGTACATACCTCCCTATAACGGGGGCACTGAGCGTCAGCCTCCCCACTGCTGTATCGTAAAGCCTTCTAGACATGAACTGAAGACGTGACAATCAACTGAAGTTATTTAAGGCGGAAGGTACACAACGACCTGGGTCTCGCAACAAAAAGGGTACAACTACATTTGAACATGTGTCGCACTAATGTTGTGTGACTTTTTTTTAATAATCATAGTCAATGGTGGATTTATTTATTTATTTTTTTGCAACACCACTGACTATCATTCTAAAAGGGGAAAAAAAAAAAGTTGCGTGACTTGTCTGCGACATGACATCTGAGGGAAGGCTCACGTAATGTGAACAGAGCTGTGTTCCCTAGAAAAAAAAAAGAGGAGTGGACACATTGTCACGAGGTCCCTGTCCCTCTCCCCACTGGGGCTTCACAATCCTAAATTACTTATGTGTTTTTTTTTTTTTTTTGGGGACGAAAAGCAAAGAACGCAGTGCTGTAGAGGAAACACTTCAACAGCAATGGTGGAGGGGGAGGGGGAGACATAGGGCAAGAAGTGTTGTCATGGGGTTACAGGCAGGGAAGCACTTCGAGCTGACTGTAGTGCATGTGACAAACTTAGGCTCAGCTCCTTGAAGTGGAGAGAATCGTCAACACTTCAGAGTTATCTTCTTACATCAGACCATGATAAATCACCAGGTCACCGCCGCGAGGACAGGGATACGGATTCTGTTCTGTCTGATGAAGAGATTTGCTGGCATGATACAGGATAACATGGTCCAGGACACGGAGATCTCAGCACACGGCGCCAGGAGCTGACATTACAATTCTTTACACCGTCTTAATACAAGAATATTTCACCACAAACAGCAACCAAAATAAAACATTTACTATAAAAACCCCCAATACTAGGACAGTAAATCTATGGGATCACAGAAACTGGTCAGACAGCAGTTACTGGGTGGACTCTGGATCTCATGTGCCCTAAGATTAGTATAAGGGCTTGTGCACACAAACGCATTTTCTTTCCCTGGCCGTACCGTTTTTATTTTTTGCTAACCCATTCATTTCAATGGGTCCGCAAAAAAAAATATGTATTCCATGTGCATTCCGTTTCTGTAAAAAAAAAAAAAATATATAGAACACGTCCTATTATTCTGCATTATCGACAAGGATAGGACTGTTCTATTAGGGGCCGGATCTTCCGTTCTGCAAAATACGGAATGCACAGGGACATCATCCATTTGTGCGGACCACAAAATACATAGTCGTGTGCATGAGCCCTAAGGCTTCATTCATACAGCCGTATGTGTTTTGCAGTTCGCAAAATTAAAAAAAAAAAAAAAAAAAAAATATAGATGAAGTTCCGTATGGCATCCGTGTTTCCGTTTTTTTGTGTGGATCCATTGTAGCAATGCCTATCCTTGTTAGCAAAACAGAGAAGAATAGGACATATTCTATCTTTTTTTGCGGAACGGAATGCACACGGAGTACCTTCCTTTTTTTTGCAGACCCCTTGAAATGAATGGTTCTGCATACGGTCGGCAAAAAAAAAAAAAAAAAAAAAAAAACAGACACGGAAACAAAATACGGCCGTGTGAATGAAGCCTTAGGGAGATGTTCTCCAAGTAGCAGGTTCTGTTAACGCAGGGGCTACATTTGGCACAAGCCACAGCAAACCTAGAAGTTTCTCATAGGTAAACGGCGGCCATCTTAACGGCAGGCGATTTTACTACGACAGGCTTGTTATCAAAATCCATAGTCTTATAGTAGACTTTATAATATTCCAAGGAGCCTGAAGGAATTGGTCCGGATTAAAACTAACACTTGGCTGCTTTCTTCCACCAGCGGCACAGCTGTCCACAGGTTGTGCCTGGTATTGCTGCTCAATCGCTTTCTCTTCACGGAAGCAGAGATGCAATACCGCACATGGACAGACGTGGCGGTGGTTGTGGAAGAAAGCAGCCAAGCTTTTCCAATCCTGAACAATCCCCCCCCCTTACACCTGGAGGCTCTGCTCTCTCTGCAGGTGTGATGAGGATTACACTGTCTGTTCCTGTCAAAGTGCAGAGGGCACAGTTGTTGCAGAGAAAGAAGAGTCTCTAGGTGTAATGGTAACGCCCCCATTGCTCCTAGAGGCTCATTTGCATATATTAAAACATGATTTTTCTCAGCAATGTGGACACATATGAACATGGGACCAACACAGATGTCTTCAGCTGCCAAGTGCACATGTAACAGGTCAGCCAGTGTCATAGGTACAAAACTGCTGACAGATGCCCTTTAATTTTAACACATGGAAATCAGTTAAAAACGGAGGGTCGGCTCAGCATTCATCCACATTGCAGCCGCTACCTGTGTCCAGACCCTACATCAGTTCTTGTTGGACACAATCAGGGTTCTGGCTATGAAGAATGTTTCCACTCACAGACAAGAAGCAGATATCTTAAAAAAGGTGAGAAATTGAAGCATAAAAGTAAATTGCTATCATTTAGTCGCTCTAATAACTTTTTATACAATAAAAATGTTTATTCAGCCCCACAACAGAAATATGAAGCCGCTGAAGACTAAAATCAATTAAATTAAAAATGAATACTCTACAAAACAGTGTACAAGGTGAGCAGCAGAAGGGGCGTCCGAACTGTGGAGTCACGAGGGCTGTGAGGTGGGGGGCGCTGTATAGGTGCCCATCATGTACAGAAGTCACAGAATGTCAATACTAAGCACCATACATGGGAGCATGATGGAAATGTAGTCCTTGTAAGAAGTGATAAAAACTCCTGACCTCGTTGTCTGGATTAACCTCTTCCAAGATAAGGTCTTAACACTTAAGTGAAAATCCCATCCCTGTTCTTGCCGGCTACTCGGGTTTTGCAGCTTTGGATGCGTTTTCCAGTATCCGTCTCTTCCACTCCTCATAGTCCTTCTCCTGATGCGCAGCCTCGGTCTCGGCACGTGCCCGTTTACGTGGGATCTCGTCATCTGCCTCATCTTCATCAGATGCTGTTCACATAGACAGAGGTGAGAACACCATCCAGGGATTCCATGTTTATAAGCATCACATGCAGGACGGTGTGCAAGGATATTGCCCCATTAACCACTTGTCTCATCTCAGACACTGATGGCATATACCAAGGATGCCCAACCTGCGGCCCTCCAGCTGTTGCAAAACTCCAACTCCCAGCATGCCCACAGCAGTGCATGGTGGGAGTTGTGGCTGTACAACAGCTGGAGGGCCGCAGGTTGGGCATCCCTGCCATATAACGTAGCTAGAATAGGCCATCAATGTCAGGCAGGAGCGGGTCCCAGAGGTAGGACCTGCAGCTATCTCCAGAATGGGCCCCTTTAAAGTGAACTGGAGTAAACCGTACATGAAGAGCCACCCTCCGTTCAAAACTACAGCAGTCTCAGAGGCGATTGGAGAGGAGACAGTGCACGTGTAGTGCGCTCTCCATTCACCGTTCTGGGACTTCTGAAAATAGCCAAGCGCGTTTGCTCAGCTATTTTCGGATCTCCCATAACAGTGAATGCAAAGCACCCGCCAGTGCACAATCTGCTCTCCTTCACTTGACGGGCTGCCATTCAGGAGACAGGATCGGGACCCAGAGGTGGTAACCCCTTTCAAGGCTATGAACACCTTTGATATTGCATAAAAGTGATCCAACATGTTAGGGGTTACCTTACATGAAAGATGCAATCTTTATTCCTTCATTCATTTTCAGACCCTTTATATATAGTTTACAACTTGTTCCTGGTTTCAGACTTCTCATGTGGATGTGTCCCTCCCAGGAATCCATGCTGAATCTGTGATCTGTGTGTCTAGGATGCTGCTGCCTTCCCCCTGTAAACTGCCTTTTGTGCGATTTCCTAAAGCCTGCGTGATCTGTCCTCCTTGGATGCTTCTCTTCCTAGCCATACTCTGATGTGCCGTGTACAACCTCCTCCCCGCTCCCTGTTGCCCTCTCCAACACTGAGAAAGGAGGGGGAGAGCAGATTCAGCAGCACCGCCAGCTAAGGGAAGTGTTCACACACACTCTACAAAGGCGGAACATTTTTAAAGGTTATGTACATCTCCAGGGGCAATTTTTAAGTAAAAAAAACATAAAAAACCCTTACAAATTTGCATATTATAATATACATATTTTTTTATTTACAGCGTTCGATGTTCATTAAAACTGACCAATTGCTTTCATTCTACTGGTCATTACAAATCCGGCGATACCTTATATGTATAGTTTTTCCTGCATTTTGAGAGTGATAAAATTATAAAGTTGGACTTTTTTTTTTTGTTGTCATATCTTGACCCCTATAACTTTTTGGTATTTGTGTGTGTGGAGCTGTATGGGGGCTCATTTTTTGTGGGGCGATCTGAACTTTATTGATACCATTCTGGGGTGTGTATGACTTTTTGATCACTTTTTTTTTTTTATAAAAAGCGACAAAAAACAGCGAATCGCCATTTTGACGCTTTTTTCTGCCACACAATTCACCCTATTGGAATTTTTTTTTTTATATTTTAGTACAGGCGCTCTCGGTCACGGTGATACCCATGATATCTATATTTATTGTTGTTTAGGTATTTAATTATACGGAAAGGGGAGGTGATTTAAACTTTTATATTTTTTATTATATATTTAACATTTTTATTTTTTGGGATTTTAAAGCTCAAATGTGAGCAAATAGTTTTTTTATTTTTTTCTTTATTAGCAATCAGGAGTTTTTAATATTGAATAAAAACTCCATTTGCTCATTTCTTATCCTGGCCTGCCATCTAGTGGCCAGAATGAGAATTGCACTTTGAAAGCTGTAAACCTCATCAGCGAGGTTTACAGCTTTCAGATCGTGTACAGACACCCCGATTGGCCACACGGGGGTGTCTGTACACCATCCGGAAGCGAACGCTTCCGGGTTTTTGCGCTACTAGATGCCGTGATCTCATGTGATCACGGCATCTAATTGCTAAAGAGGAAACCGCCGATGGCAGTAAGTACCCGCAAGTCTCTGCTGTTAGAAACAGCAGAGACTTGTCGGCCATGTGTCTGCATCGCCCCAGCGCTGTACATGTATGGCGCTGGGACTCTAAAGGTTAACCCCACAACAAACCCCCCACCATCACCTTCGTTTTCCAGTAGCGGACATGAAAGATTAAATGGTGCCTTTACATAATACAACTTATCCTGGCAAAAAAAAAAAAAAAAAAAAAAAAAAAAAAAAAAAAAAAAGCCCTCATGGCTATATGAATGGAAAATTTAAAAAATAATGTTATGGCTATTGGAACGCGAGGAGGGAAAAAAAAAAAACTAAAATTAAATGCCAAAAATGTGACCGGTACTTAGAGAAACTGTTTGAAATACTTAAATCTAGCTCCCCTCGGACACACGTTTTCTCTGACAGACAAGCGCACTATTTTTGGAAGCGCTACTGAAGTGAATGACGAGCGCTATGCATTCAAGGCTCTCTCATCATGCCCAGCCAGACATGATGTGGCCCTGTTCTGGAGATTACAGCGCCCCCCGGAGATGGGACCTGCCCCTTGTGGACCCCTTTAATATGATATTTTCAGCGGTGTGTGACACGGTGTTCGCTCTCATTAACTCTCCGCTGTCCACTTACCTTGGTTTTGTTCTATACACTCCAGTAAGGTTCGCTGCTTTTTCCGCGGCTGCTGTGTAATTGCCGTGTTTTCCTCTAGATTGCAAAGAACAAGACGATCTCAGAAAACACTTAATCACAGAACAAAAAACAAGGCGGGTTACAGGCTCATCTTTAATCTATGAACCGCTCGGTCTGACGCCAGAAGCCACAATAACATTCCTCCTAAAGTGGATAAAAATCACACTGAACTCACGGCAGATCTGCGCTCCAATTTTCTCCAGCTGAACACACAAGCGCTCGAAGATGCTCTTCTTCACTCCGGAGGTGGCCAGCAATTTGTTCTTCTCCACTTTCAGCTTCAGGCACCTAGACAACACTTTGTACTTTATCGACTAGGAATCAAACGGTATTTTAATCTGCAGGTGTAACGGGCAACTTTAATTACAGGTAGGGCTGGGCGATTAATCAAATTAATTTGATTAATTCACCAATTGAAAGCCTCACGATTTTATTATTTTAGGAAAATCGTGAACTCAATTTTTCCTAAAATGGCGCCCGCCAGATAAAATAAAAAAAATCTCTCACTTGTCCTGCGCCGCGGCTCCGCTCCAGTGTCCGGTGCTCCTCTTCTTCTCCGGGGCCGTGCTGCACTGTCCTGACCGCGTACAGCATCAGGACATAGTGCGCGCACTCTGACCTGACACTGCACGCAGTCAGGTGACAGTGCAGTGCCGGGAGAAGAAAACTGAGGAGCGCCGGACCTGGAGCAGAGCCGCGGCGCAGGACAGGTAAGGGATTTTTTTTATTTTATTCTTATGGTGGCCTAGTGGGCTGATGTGAGGTCTGGTGGGGGCACAGTGGGCTGATGTGAGGTCTGGTGGGGGCACTGGGCTTTTTTTAAATATTTTTAATAACATAGGAAAATCGAGATATAAATTGTGAATCTTTTTTTTGGCCATATCGCCCAGCTCTAATCACAGGCATCGCTACCCTACATGTGGTTCTTAAGAATGTTGCTCCTTACTTTTGGACCCTGCAGCTGCAATGAAGCCACTTGTGATGTGTAGACCTTAGGGACCATGAACATGACGTGTCCATTTTGCAGATCGTAAAGACTGTATTACATCAGCTGAATTTTTGGCAGACAATCGCTAACAAGCGTTCGCATGAACACTCAGCAATCATCTTGCAGTATTAGGCCTAATGCAGACATCCGTGGAGCACGGTCTGTGAAAACCCGGACTGTGCTCCTGCTGATGAGTGCAGGAGCGCACAGCTTCATTGGTTGCTATGACGCCATACGATTTGTGCCGCCGCTGCTGTATAGAAATACACTGGCATTATCAGCGGCGGCGGCATGAAGCGCATGACGTCATAGCAACCAATGAAGCTGTGCGCTCCTGCACTCATCAGCAGGAGCACAGTCCGGGTTTTCACAGACCGTGCTCCACGGATGTCTGCATTAGGCCTAATACTGCCGCCGATAGACGGATGAACGAGCAAATTGGGCAATCCAAATCTTTTGACACATTAAAAAAAAAATTATGGTTTGTTGGCGGCAGATCGTGGTATCTAATAACGGTCTGCCGCCGGATTTTTTTTAAAATATAGATAGTGACATGAAAAATAAAACAAAGCTTTTTTTAAATGAAGTGGAACATAAAAACTTTAGGTCATTTTCAGATCACACATTCCCGTGTGTATTTGAGGGGAGGCACTCCTACCTGCACGCCACGTATAGCGCCGCTGTGATGAACAATGGTTTGGATAAGTCAAGATCTTCCTGCTGAGCCCGAGGTAAGCTGGACTCATACCTACAAAGAAAGAGCAAACGATCCGGACAAAAGCCATTAGTGGAAGTAGAATAAAGGAACGAGCTGAAGCATGATCTAACAGGAGCCTGAAAGCTTTTCAAAAAGGCATCCCCGTGGATCTACCAGCTGAACCCAGTCTCCTACACCTTAATGACACGGCCTCGTGTAACACTTAAAAGGTGTATTCTGGCTGCTAGAAGTTATCCCTTTCTACAGAATAGGGGGATAACTATTAGATCGTTGGGGGTCCTACCGCTAGGACCCCCATCGATCACGAGAACGGGGGGCCCTGTAACCCCCTCTTGCTCCATTCTTTTCTATGGGAATTCCTGAGATGGGGAGAGGGCTGTACTCCATCTCCAGAACTCCCCTAGAAACAACTGGAATCACCGCTCCATTCATTCCTGGGGGCTGCAGGGGGTACAGGGCCCCCTTATCATGATTGGAGGGGGTCCCAGCACAATTAGAGCGACTACAAATTTCTATAGTGTTTTTTTGCAACGTTTCATTACTTCTGCATTGAAAACTCTTGAAAAGCAGAGACTGAACTGCAAGTTAATTTAAAAAAAAAAAAAAAAAAAAAAAAAAAAAAAAAGCATCGTTCCAAACAAACAGAACGTCAGTGGCGTCTGTTCAACTCCATTACTTAGGATTTTTTAATTTTTTTTCCTCCAATAAACTTGAAGAACTCCCGCAAAAATTTTTATTCTCTGACCTGTTAGAAAGGTGCATGATGTAATCTGTAGTGAATGTAATCTTCTTATCAGAGACTGTATCTGTGAGTTATCCCCTCTGTTCTAATTGTAGCTGGGTCATGTGACCAACTCCCTGACCTCCAACTGGCCCAGGACAGGAAGCCAGTTACTGCTCTATTCATTCCTTGCAGTCATTCCATGCATAGAGAATTAGACTTCCTGTCCACACATAAGATGCTGTGTTATCGGGTGAGTCTGATTGCTGGCCACATGACACAGATGAGAAACATCAGGGAGCTATAACTCACAAATACAGACACTGGTAAGAAAATGACATTCACTACAGATTACATCCTGTTCATTTCTAGCAGGACATGGAATAACATTTTTTTTGCGGGAGTTCTTCTTTTAAAGGGGTAGCCCCGGGTTCAGAGCTGAACCCGGACTTAAATCCTTCTTCCCTCATTCAGCATGAACGAGTGGAGCATTTCACACTCCAATGCTCCCCCTTGCCCTGTGCTGAATCGCGCAGGACAAAGGCCATTATGTTTACAGTCTCACTGCTATGAGGAAGTTTCCGCCTAGCAGTGATCCTGGTGACGTCACTGGCACTGATGGGCGGTCTATAACTCTACCCTAATTTTACAAGATACGGCAGGACTAAAGACCGCCCACTAGTGTCGGTGACATCATCGGGATCATTGCTAGGCAGAAGTCTCCGCCTACAACTCCCATAGTGAGACTTGGTACATCAGCGGATCTAAAGAATAATCTATTTTCCTGCACGATTCAGCACAGGGAAAAGGGGGATTACTGGAGAATGAGAATCAGCTCTGAACCCCGGACTACCCCTTTAAGTGATCCATTTACAATGATTGCTTCAATAAAATGCTTTAATATTTCTGTAACCGACATGCATTCTATTACACCCAGCTTTATACCAGGACCGTACACCTGGGGCCTCTATTAGGACCTGCAGCTACCACAGGAACCCAGCAGCACCACACGATCATATCTATATCATGTGGCACAGGTTGTGTGATAGAACGAGCCCCCTCCTGGTCACCACTGGGACCCGCACCTATATCGAGAACAGAGCCCCCAAACTAAAGGGGGGGGGGGCGTACTGCACATGTGCAGCCACCCCCCATTCATTTCTATGGGGCTGGCAAAAATAGCCAGGCACTGGCTCAGCTATTTCCGTTGGCTACATAGAAATGAATGGGAGCAGGGGCCGCGCATGCGCAGTTCGCTCCCATTCATTTCTATGGGAGCTGCGCCTGGTGGTGGAAACCTGGGGTCCTCCAGGCGCAGCGCTCCCCCCTCCGATCTCTTACAGGTGCGGGTCCCAGCGGTGGGACCCGCACCTATAAGACAATGGGGACATATCCTAGCGATATGCCCCCATTGTCCATGATGAGAATACCCCTTTAAGTGCAGGGCATGCTGTATATTACCAAACTAGGGATAGTGACTTTTTTTCTGACCTGTTGAGGATTTTGGATGCAGGGTTTATGGCTTCCATGCAGCCGTGCTGAACTGCAAGGTCCCTGATGCTCAATTTGGAATCCACCCCCAGCAGGCACTCGAATGACTTCATGCAGCTCAGATAAACCTTCTTGTTTAGTCCAGATAATCTAATCAGATAATCCTGAAAAAGA
Organism: Rhinella marina; assembly: GCA_900303285.1. Classification (NCBI taxonomy): domain Eukaryota; kingdom Metazoa; phylum Chordata; class Amphibia; order Anura; family Bufonidae; genus Rhinella; species Rhinella marina. The sequence continues at coordinate 68,813 of ONZH01005788.1, read as the reverse complement.
AATTAAAGAAAAAATAATTCACACTCATGGCGATGTTACATGGCTCGATTGTCGGGTGACAAAGGTTCCAACGTACGCTCGTTTCAGATAATCTGCCCTTCAAAAATGAGTAAACCCCTTTAAGACTGCTGGCTGACTTGCAAAAATTCAGCACAATTTTCCATGCGTTTCCGCACTAAAGGAACGTTTTACTTGGTGCGGATTTGAAACGGTTTTGGCGCCAAAAGAATTGACATGCCGTGAACGTCAAACTTGGCACGGCGAGTCAATTTCCGTACGTAATTAAAAAGCAAAGTGTACATGAGACTCGTGAAAGGTCATCCGCTCTGCTGATACTGTAATTATGCTGCGTTTTTTCTGCACAAGAATCCACAACATGTGCAGATAGCTGAAGTAGTTAAAGGGGTTATCCTGAAAATATTGATGAGCTATCCTGTACATGAGAGTGTAGGTACATGCTTTCTACACCTGTGCAACAAAATAGTGCGGCGTGCACCGCAAAAAAAATGTGCACTAGGTCAAGGTCTATTACAGGCCCTCTCCATAAGAGAAGAGCTCCTCATAAACCAATTCCAGTCCCTCAGGGGGCAGAAGACTCCTGCAAGGGTCTGGGACTTCGTGGCCATTCCTCAGCCAAACCTTGAGAAGCTCCAGTATTTGCTCTGGCTTCCACCTTAGGTTTTGGCCAAAAACCATAGAATAGGGAGAGACCAAGGGGTTTTAAAGGAGGGGGTTGGAAGGGTTAGGAACCAGATGGCCCGCTGGCTCCCTCTAAGGCCCCTTTTACACCTGCGGCACGGGGCTTCCAGTGGGTGAACATATTGTATTTTCGTTCCGGCCGCCTCTCAGAGGAGGTTGCAGTGCTGTGGCAGGATCCGCGGCCCTCCCTCATTACAGTGAATGGGGCCGGAGCGTAGTTCCAGCACCAACCGAAACAACCTGCCGGAGCCCCGTGCCACAGGTGTGGAAATAGCCTTACAGTTTATAGACGGGGGGGGGGTGCCGGGACTCAGACCCCTGTCGATGTGATAAAGCTAAATAACCCCACCTTGTCGATAGGATGATTCAATGCGGTGGCTGCGAGCTGGAGACACATGACGGCACTGCTGGTCGCTGTGGTCAGGGCAGACAGTCCAGTGCACTTCACCTGAGAAAGGCGCAGGAACTCCTCCGCTTTCCTAAAACAGCAAAAAAGATTCAGGGTTCAACTCACATGATGTTCACATCATGTCTACGGCCTCCACGTAACGGATACAGGCCAGGAAAATCTCCCCGACCTATACTTTAAAAGGGTTTGTACAGGATTAGAAAAGCACGGCTGCTTCCTTCCAAAAACACCACCACCACCGTCCACAGGTTATGTGTGGTATGTCAGGAGTGGTGACAGGTCCTATTTAAAGGGCATCTGTCAGCAGTTCTGTCCCTATGACACTGGCTGACCTGTTACATGTGCACTTGGCAGCTGAAGACATCTGTGTTGGTCCCATGTTCATATGTGCCTGCATTGCTGAGAAAAATTAGGTTTTATTATATGCAAATGAGCCTCTAGGAGCAACAGGGGCGTTACCATTACACCTAGAGGTTCTGCTCTCTCTGCACTTTGATTGATAGGGCCAGGAATGCACAATCACATTTACAATACTTGGTCCTGTCAATTAAAGTTCAGAGGGCACGGCCTTTGAAGAGAGAGCAGAGCCTCTAGGTGCAACAATAACGCCCCCATTGCTCCTAGAGACTCAATTGCATATAATAAAACAATTTTTCTCAGTAATGCGGGCACGTATGAATATGGGACCAACACAGATGCCTTCAGCTGCCAAGTGCACATGTAACAGGTCAGCCAGTGTTAGAGGTACAAAACTGCTGAGAGATCCCCTTTAAATCCCTGTCATGCTGGGCATTGTAGTCCTATAGTGGAAGATCGCACAAAACATTTGATTCAATACTGGCATACTGTCAGGCACAGGTCTCAGCTGATAACAGAGAGCAATAGCTTACATTCAACTGCAATTAAAACTGCCTAAAGGCGGAGGGCCCCTTTAAATGGCCATAGGCACAACAGCACTGCCCTCCGTGGTGACTAAACATCAGAACTTTACCCATACAAGACACAAAACCATCACTAGAGCCATTAGCACAGCTGTCACCTCCAACTGCGAGTGGAACTACAAGTCCCAGCATACACACGTACCCCAGGACCCTGCTGGAGGTGATCCCCAGCTTAGGGGCCAGTCTCTTCAGTGTCTCCGACTCCATGACCAGCTCAGCACAGCTCTGGAGATTTCGCGGGAAAAACCGAACAGTCACCACTAAAAAGGGCTCTGATGGCCCCGCCCACAAAAAGTTATCATTGGTCGGCGAGGCAGCCAATAGAATCTTGTGCGGTAGCGTTCGAAAAAGGAAGTCCGGGTGGTGCGCTCCCAGCATGCACAGCGCGCTGCCTGTTTTGTCGACAGTATGTAAATAAGCGTTCCAAAGCCGTCACGTGATATGTCAGCCACCGGAAATCGGGAGTCATGCACTGAGCAGCAGGACTGTGGCTGACAGAGGTGACATGGAGGGTCCTCTGAATGAGGCTGCACTACTGCTGCCAGGGAGGTTTATGTGGAAATAGAATTTTTAGATTGTGTCCACGGCCCAATAAGTCAGTGTACCCCCATAACCATGCCAGACTGCCTCTAAATCAATACTGAAGCCTCTCTAAATCTAAGAGACCCCAAAACCAAAATGGGCACCCTAGACCAATGTCAGGTGTGCCCCACAAATAGACCCCCGGAAGCCCCATAGCAATGCTAGACCTCCTCTAGATCAATACCCTCAAAACCAAAGTGGGTACCCCACAAATAGAGCCCAGGATCCCCTTAACCAAATCTAGTGACCCCATAAATAGGCCCAGACTGTGCCCATTATATTCTGACGCAGGGAGAACACAGTGAGACTTATTGGCTCTGTAGCGGTTTTCAGGCCACAGTGGTGTCTCCATTCACTGACAGCAAGCACAGGTCTCCCAAACGGTTAGAAATTTCATGCAGCAATGCACAATTCATCCAGCCATCTCTTATACCTAAGCCGGGTGACAACCCACGCGGCCAGCATGTCCCACAGGGGTTGTCACCCAGCTTTCCCAGCGCTTAAGCAGCAGCTCAGTTGTCATGGCAACCATTTCAGTCATAACTCAACTTTCCAGGGGCCCATTAGGCGCCTGTGGTCCTGTTCCTGCTGTTTTGTAGTGTTATCTGTCAGTTCATGAGGTACCCTATCCTGAACCCTCTGACCACATCACCCATTAGACTGGACGGTGCACATCTGACAGGACGGTGCCCGACTAAAGGTGCACATCTGACAGGACGGTGCCCGACTAAAGGGCCAGTCAGGGCTGCTGCGCGGTGATTGGTTACACCCGCTGTCCATCATCTGTGCCTCATCCAATCAACTTAGGGCGCCGCTCGCTTCGGAAGCTGGCCAATGACAAGCTAGGTATTTCAGGGGAGGGCGGCACTGTGACTGTAAGGTCACATGACTGGAAGCAGAAGCTGAGGCATCATGGTGAGTTTTGGGGTGTCTGATCCCCGAGATGCTGAGGGGACAGGTCGGGGGGTGACAGTGGGAGCTGCTGGGCGTTGTGCTGCGGGCCGGGAGGGTGGTGGTTCTGTCATAGACTGGGAACTGGGCTGCTGGGCGGTGCTGGGCCCAGGCTGCTGGTTAGCTGGATGGCCTGAGCCTGTATTCCGGTTTTGGGGGACACCCACATACAGCAGGGGGTGCAGTACGTGATAAATGTGTATAGAGAGCAGCAGATACCATGTGGATATTCAGATTCTGGGTCCATTGCTGCTATAGGGGAAAGTAATATGAATTCCTGTTTATACACACCTATACACAGTGTGTTATATAGTGCATGCTGCTCTGGGGGCCTTAATACTGTTCTGCTCCATATACCAGTGTACAACTTTATTCAACCCGCCCCCCTCCCCTCCAGAAGTCAATGGAAGTGTCCCTCCTGTGTTGTGATTCTATGCACTGTAGACCTGGAACATACCATTGGTTACACTTTTTGGTGTTGATGTGATGTGCCTGTCTACAGGTTTTGGAGGGACCTCCACATACAGCAGGGGGTGCAGTATGTGATGTATGTGTATAGAGAGCAGCGGATATCATGTGGATATTCAGATTCTGGGTCTATTGCTGTTATAGGTAAAACTACTATACACAGTGTATTATATGGTGCATGCTGCTCCGTGGGCCTTAATGCTGTTCTGCTCCATATACACAGTGCAAGGTGATGATTCTATGCACTATAGCCTTGGAACGTACCATTGGTTGCACTTTTTGGGGGTTTACATGTCACAGACTAATATATTGCACAGCTTGGTGCATGGCTATTGGCAACTAAGCCATGTTCTAATTCACACCAATTTGATAATGACTCTCACTGTCATTCCTAGGAGTCCTGTCAAAATCCTACTCCAAATCACTGTGTAAATACAGCTGTCACCTAAATAAACTGTGCAGTCACTGTGTACATACATTACTTATCCTGTACCTGAGTGACATCCTGTGTTATACTCCAGAGCTGCACTCACTATTCTGCTGGTGCAGTCACTGTGTACATACATTACTTATCCTGTACTGATCCTGAGTAACATCCTGTATTATACTCCAGAGCTGCACTCACTATTCTGCTGGTGCAGTCACTGTGTACATACATTACTTATCCTGTACCTGAGTGACATCCTGTATTATACTCCAGAGCTGCACTCACTATTCTGCTGGTGCAGTCACTGTGTACATACATTACATTACTTATCCTGTACCTGAGTTACATCCTGTATTATACTCCAGAGCTGCACTCACTATTCTGCTGGTGCAGTCACTGTGTACATACATTACTTATCCTGTACTGACCCTGAGTTACGTCCTGTGTAATACTCCAGAGCTGCACTCACTATTCTGCTGGTGCAGTCACTGTGTACATACATTACTTACCTGTACTGATCCTGGGTTACATCCTGTATTATACTCCAGAGCTGCCACTCACTATTTGCTGGTGCAGTCACTGTGTACATTACATTTACATTACTTATCCTGTACCTTGAGTTTACATCCTGTTTATACTCCAGAGCTGCATTCCACTATTCGTGCTGGTGCAGGTCACTGTGTACATATCATTACTTATGCCTGTACCTGAGTTACATCCTGTATTATGATCCCCAGAGCTGCACTCCACTATTCTGCTGGTGCAGTCACTGTGTACATACATTACTTATCCTGTACTGATTCCTGAGTTATCATCCCTGTATTTATACTCCAGAGCTGCATCACTATTTCTGCTGGTGGAGTCACTGTGTACATACATTACTTATCCTGTACTGATCCTGGTTACATCCTGTATTATACTCCAGAGCTGCAGCTCACTATTCTGCTGGTGCAGTCACTGTGTACAGTACAGTTACTTATCCTGTACTTGATCCTGGGTTACATCCTGTATTATACTCCAGAGCTGCACTCACTATTCTGCTGTGGAGTCACTGTGTACATACATTACTTATCCTGTACTGATCCTGAGTTACATCTTGTATTATACTACAGAGCTGCACTCACTATTCTGCTGGTGCAATCACTGTGTACATACATTACTTATCCTGTACTGATCCCTGAGTTACATCCTGTATTATACTCCAGAGCTGCACTCACTATTCTGCTGGTGCAGTCACTGTTGTACATACATTACTTATCCTGTACTGATCCTGAGTTACATCCTGTATTATACTCCAGAGCTGCACTCACTATTCTGCTGGTGCAGTCACTGTGTACATACATTACTTATCCTGTACTGATCCTGAGTTACATCCTGTATTATACTCCAGAGCTGCACTCACTATTCTGCTGGTGCAGTCACTGTGTACATACATTACTTATCCTGTACTGATCCTGAGTTACATCCTGTATCATACTCCAGAGCTGCACTCACTATTCCTGCTGGTGCAGTCAATGTGTACATACATTACTTATCCTGTACTGATCCTGAGTTACGTCCTGTATTATACTCCAGAGCTGCACTCACTATTCTGCTGGTGCAGTCACTGTGTACATACATTACTTATCCTGTACTGATCCTGAGTTACGTCCTGTATTATACTCCAGAGCTGCACTCACTATTCTGCTGGTGCGGTCACTGTGTACATACATTACTTATCCTGTACTGATCCTGAGTTACATCCTGTGTAATACTCCAGAGCTGCACTCACTATTCTGCTGGTGCAGTCACTGTGTACATACATTACTTATCCTGTACTGACCCTGAGTTACATCCTGTATTATACTCCAGAGCTGCGCTCACTATTCACCACCCTTCAGAGTTGAAGTCTCTCAGGATTTTCACCTCTCTACAGTCTACTTCAGGACTTTTTAAAAATGCTGATGACCGGCCAATTATTGGGGACAACAGTCAGTACATGCACTTCCTCATTTGTAATTGAGCAAACAATTAATTCTAGGCCCTAACAAGGCCTCCAGAGCAGGAGTTCCCCTTTACATAGGTGCCCCAAGCGCAGTCTGTGAACCCTTTTATGTCAGTGAGGGGTTGTACTATGATCTTTGTGTTGCAGTTTCTCTAGTGCAGGGATGCTCAACCTGCGGCTCTCCACCTGTTGTAAAACTACAACTCCCACCATGCCCTGCTGTAGACTGATAGCTGTAGGCTGCCCAGGCTTTCTGGGAGTTGTAGTTTTGCAACTGCTGGAGGGCTGCAGGTTGGGCAACCCTGCTCTAGTGTATTGGTGCAGGTTCACCAGAGAGTTTGCAGCGCTCCCACCCCTCCACTCTTTGCTCCGTCCCTCCCGTTGTCCCCCACGTTTCGGTGGCTGTCAGCGCGGTGCAGACTTCAGCGGGGGCGGTCGGCTTCTGCTCCGCTCCAGATTATTATGATTATTACTTTCTTCTCCTCTCCTGTCTGGGTCTGAAGTGCCGCACAACATTCTCGCTGCCGTCACAGGTGTCGGGCGGCGCGCACCGTTACTTGTAATTAATAATGATTTGTAATTACCCAAACTCCAGAAATATTTGGTTGTTTTGCACATTTCTAACTTTTTTTTTTTTTAATCGTGGCAATCGCCTCCCGGCGGCGGGGGCGACCAGCGCAGGAGCTGATTTATGTTCAGCCTCCAGGTCTCCGAGCCAAAAACCTCCAGATTTATATCAGAGTGGATAATTGTGCTTGTGGTGGTCGTTCTTATTCAGATCGGGCGGCTTTTTGGGCACAGTGAGGGCAGTGACCCAGCGGATGTCTTGCCCGTCAGACGTGTGATTAAAGGGCATCTGTCAGCAGTTTTGTCCCTCTGACACTGGCTGACCTGTTACATGTGCACTTGGCAGCTGAAGACATCTGTGTTGGTCCCATGTTCATATGTGCCCGGCATTACTGAGAAATATGATTTTTAATATATGCAAATGAGCCTCTAGGAGCAACGGGGGCGTTACCATTACACCTAGAGGCTCTGCTCTCTCTGCAACTGCCACCACCTCTCCAGTTTCACTGACAGGACCAGGCATTGTAAATGTGATCACGCATTCTTGATCCTATCAATGAAAGTTGCAGAGAGAGCAGAGCCTCTAGGTGTAATGGTAACGCCCCCGTTGCTCCTAGAGGCTCATTTGCATATATTAAACCATCATTTTTCTCAGCAATGCGGACACATATGAACATGGGACCAACACAGAGGCCTTCAGCTGCCAAGAAAACATGCAAAAGGTCATAGATAGAAACCTGCCGACAGATGTCCTTTAAGAGTCTCCGCTGGTCGGTGTGTGATTGGTGTGGTCTGATCTCCACCGATCACGGGATCGAAGGGACGGATAAAAGCACCATTTTTCTGTCTGGGCAGCGTGTGCTTCTGGAGCTCAGCTTCACTTCATTGAGGCTGGCCAAGGGCAACATGTGGATGATGGGGGCGCTGTACCTGGCAATTTGTCTATGAAAATTCCAACAATCTTTAGAGGCCGAAGTGTATGGTGAGAATGGCAGAGACCCTCAGAGGACTTATTACCAGCATTGCTCAATACTTCCATTCACATTTACTTGTTTTTGTAGTGTTTTTTTATTTTTTACTTTTATTGTTTTATTTTTTTTTTTCTCTCCAGCCAACCACACAGCAGTCCCCGCAGGATGAACAGGAAAAACTTTTGGATGAGGCGGTCCAAGCAGTGAAAGTGCAGTCCTTCCAGATGAAGAGATGTCTGGTGAGTGAGATGTATAAAGGTGACACTTGGATTGTGGGAGGCGTTAATATTTGCACTGACATAAACACCGACATTCCTCCACTGGATATATTACATTACTTATCCTGTACTGATCCTGAGTTACATCCTGTATTATACTCCAGAGCTGCACTCACTATTCTGCTGGTGCATCACTGTGTACATACATTACATTACTTATCCTGTACTGATCCTGAGTTACATCCTGTATTATACTCCAGAGCTGCACTCACTATTCTGCTGGTGGCAGTCACTGTGTACATACATTACTTATCCTGTACTGATCCTGAGTTACATCCTGTATTATACTCCAGAGCTGCACTCACTATTCTGCTGGTGCAGTCACTGTGTACATACATTACTTATCCTGTACTGATCCTGAGTTACATCCTGTATTATACTCCAGAGCTGCACTCACTATTCTGCTGGTGCAGTCACTGTGTACATACATTACTTATCCTGTACTGATCCTGAGTTACATCCTGTATTATACTCCAGAGCTGCACTCACTATTCTGCTGGTGCAGTCACTGTGTACATACATTACTTATCCTGTACTGATCCTGCGTTACATCCTGTATTATACTCCAGAGCTGCACTCACTATTCTGCTGGTGCAGTCACTGTGTACATACATTACTTATCCTGTACTGATCCTGAGTTACATCCTGTATTATACTCCAGAGCTGCACTCACTATTCTGCTGGTGCAGTCACTGTGTACATACATTACTTATCCTGTACTGATCCTGAGTTACGTCCTGTATTATACTCCAGAGCTGCACTCACTATTCTGCTGGTGCAGTCACTGTGTAATACATTACTTATCCTGTACTGATCCTGCGTTACATCCTGTATTATACTCCAGAGCTGCACTCACTATTCTGCTGGTGCAGTCACTGTGTACATACATTACTTATCCTGTACTGATCCTGAGTTACATCCGTATTATACTCCAGAGCTGCACTCACTATTCTGCTGGTGCAGTCACTGTGTACATACATTACTTATCCTGTACTGATCCTGAGTTACGTCCTGTATTATACTCCAGAGCTGCACTCACTATTCTGCTGGTGCAGTCACTGTGTACATACATTACTTATCCTGTACTGATCCTGCGTTACATCCTGTATTATACTCCAGAGCTGCACTCACTATAATGTTTATGGTTAGGGGAAACAGTCAGCAAGCAGCCCTAGCATGTTAGCTGAACTCCTGTAGTGGTGACTGACTAAAGGTGACCATACAGAGATGAGAGCAGTGATGGTACTGCACACAGTACACGTCACCAATAGGCGCTCTGTGCAGATGACTGATGGGTGATCGTCCTCTCACCCTGTTTTCTGGTACTTTCTCGTGTTAGTTCAGTTGTGATTCCTCGCTGCCCCAGACCTTACTAGAAGATCTCCTCTCATCTCCTGTGATATTTGCGTCAGTGACAGAACCGATGTCTCACTGGTGACATGTAGGGCAGACGATTGGTTTCAGGGTTCCTCCCCAGAGAAGCGCTGCCATAATTTCTGATGGGTTTCTGCAGCATTCAGTCCTCCGGGAACCTGTACGTCTAGATCCTGTTATATTTCCTGGCTCGGCAGTATGACACGTACAGAAATATGCGCTGTGGGCGTAAAACCTTGTATGAGAAGTCAACTGATGGGAGCAGGAAAACCTGCCTGATGCCCTTAAAGGGACAGTACACCTGAAAATGTATTGGTGATACTTGTCCTGCTAGTGGGGAATGGATGGTACAGCTGACCCCCTCAATGATCAGAAAAGGTTGGGAACGAATTCCATCCGTTTTTTTTAAGCGGCGTGTTTTTCCTGGGCATCCAGAGCCATCCTAGTTGGACGCAGTTTATTTTGCTTTCATTAATCCATTGATTAGAATAAATTCTCCAGATTTGCATATTGATGAGCCGGCCCTTGTGTGGGCGCCCGCTATTCCGATTTTCGGGATTGTTAGAAAGCTGTCTTCTCCTCCGCAAACCCATCGGACCTTTAGTAAAGCAGGCTTACGTTGGCGAGCCTATTTATTTTAATAGAGCGCAATGAATTAAACCACAAAACATGCTGAAATCCGTGCCTGTCTTATCAATCCTCATCTGCCTAATTTCCCACGGGACAGCGCCGAAAATTGTTCTCCTAATCAATGTAAATCACTGTGCCAGTGTCTGGGCTGGCAGGATGAAATTAACCGCCGTGAGATATAGCCGGCGATCAGCCCGGCCCGTCACACCCCCCAATACTTCTTGATTATTCCAGTAGTGTCTGATTGCGGGAATATATATTTAATATGTCAGGTAATTAGAAGGGAACTACAGCCGCAAATGATGCTAACAATAAGCAGCAAATATTCTCCAGAATAACTACAGTAATAATGCTCCCTGTGTACAAGAATCTAATTACTGTAATAAATAATACTGCCTCCTATGTACAAGAATATATTACTATAATACTGCTCCTATGTAGAAGAATATATTACTCTAATACTGCTCCTATGTAGAAGAATATAACAACTATAATACTGCTCCTATGTACAAGAATATAACTACTATAATACTGCTCCTATATACAAGAATATAACTACTATAATACTGCTCCTATGTACAAGAATATAACTACTATAATACTGCTTCTATGTGCAAGAATATAACTACTATAATACTGCCTCCAATGTACAAGAATATAACTACTATAATACTGCGCCTATGTACAAAGAATATAACTACTATAATACTGCTCCTATGTACAAGAATATAACTACTATAATACTGCCTCCTATGTACAAGAATAATAATACTATAATACTGCTCCTATGTACAAGAATATAACTACTATAATACTGGCTCCTATGTACAAGAATATAACTACTATAATACTGCTCCATATGTACAAGAATATAACTACTATAATACTGGCTCCTATGTACAATGAAATATAACTACTATAATACTGGCTCCTATGTACAAGAATATAACTACTATAATACTGCTCCTATGTACAAGAATATAACTACTATAATACTGCTCCTATGTACAAGAATATTACTATATATACTGCTCCTATGTAAAGAATATAACTACTATAATCTGCTACTATGTAAAGAATATAACTACTTAATACTGCTCCTATGTACAAGAATATAACTACTATAATACTGCTCCTATGTACAAGAATATAACTACTATAATACTGCTCCTATGTACAAGAATTATAACTACTATAATACTGCTCCTATGTACAAGAATATACTACTATAATACTGCTCCCATGTACAAGAATATAACTACTATAATACTGCTCCTATGTACAAGAATATAACTACTGCATCATAATACTGCTCCTATGTACAAGAATATAACTACTATAATACTGCTCCTATGTACAGAATATAACTACTATAATACTGACTCCTATGTACAAGAATATAACTACTATAATACTGCCTCCTATGTAACAGAATATAACTACTATAATACTGCTCCTATGTCAAGAATATAACTACTATAATACGCTCCTATAGTACAAGAATATAACTACTATAATACTGCTCCTATGTACAAGAATATAACTACTATAATACTGCTCCTATGTAACAAGAATATAACTACATAATACTGCTCTATGTACAAGAATATAACTACTATAATACTGCTCCTATGTACAAGAATATAACTACTATAATACTGCTCCTATGTACATAGAATATAACTACTATATAACCTGCTCCTATGTACAAGAATATAACTACTATAATACTGCCTCCTATGTACAAGAATATAACTACTATAATACTGCTCCTATGTACAAGAATATAACTACTAATACTGCCTCCTATGTACAAGAATATAACTACTAAATACTGCTCCTATGTACAAGAATATAACTACTATAATACTGCTCCTATGTACAAGAATATACTACTATAATACTGCTCCTATTACAAGATATAACTACTATATACTATCCTATTACAGAATATACTACTATAATACTGCTCCTATGTACAAGAATATAACTACTATAATACTGCCTCCTATGTACAAGGAAATAACTACTATAATACTGCTCCTATGTACAAGAATATAACTACTATAATACTGCTCCTATGTACAAGAATATAACTACTATAATACTGCTCCTATGTACAAGAATATAACTACTATAATACTGCTCCTATGTACAAGAATATAACTACTATAATACTACCTCCTATGTACAAGAATATAACTACTATAATACTGCTCCTATGTACAAGAATATAACTACTATAATACTGCTCTTATGTACAAGATATAACTACTATAATACTGTCCTTCTTCATGTATATGATGATGTGTGTTTCTCAGGACAAGAACAAGTTGATGGATGCTCTGAAGCACGCCTCCAACATGCTGGGAGAACTCCGCACCTCCATGCTGTCTCCGAAGAGTTACTATGAGCTCTGTATCCTTGCAGATTACTCTCAGATGTATTTTGTGTATGTCTCGTAGGGTTACATTTTGCAGCGTTATCACAGTGAAGGTGGAGTGCCCCTTTTTCCCTTATATTCTTTTTAACCTCTTCCTTTCCTGTCTGTTCTTTCCAGTGTGTTTGTTTTCAGCCTTGTTCTCTCTCCACCCGCAGAGACACTTTGTTGACAACTCTTCATTGCTGATTTTCAGGTAGTTGTAGGTGTCGAGCAGTGCGTCTTGATTGTCGTTTGGTCCATCGTGCTCTTGAAAACCGCAACACCTCCCTCTCTTCTTCAGATTAAGTCCAGGCCATCATTCGTTGATGGCGTGTTACATTATTTCATCCCTGGTGCCCTCAGGATGTGGCGACTTCTGCTTCATTCTAGAGGTTGGGGTGTCATCTTTCATACCCCCAATGTGAGAGATGCCAGCACAGCGCCATATATCGTGTAGTGGCTGTGCTTGGTATTGCAGTTTATTTCTGCACAGAGGCCATGTGGGCGACATTACTCCAGTGGCTGAGGAAAGGCTTGTTGCATTCGGAGCCTTCCATTACCATCTAATTTGTATGGGGGTCTCCCGACTATCCCCTGACAACATTGTGTCCCCATCATGATGACGGGAAAGAAGAATCGGGCAGGTAGATTTAACACGTTTGATCCTTTTGTTCTCTTTTTGTTCTCCTCTGTTTCAATCCGGAGGCCCCCAACACCCCTTAGATGATAGGCCGATCCCGCCAAAGTTGGTGGGTTTAGCCTATACTTGTATGGCCTGCTTAGTTTACCTGCAGCACCCCCACAGGGGAAATAAGGCATTGCACCATAGCTGTCCAAATCGTTGGATTGTCTCTACGGTTCAGGACAGGAGAGGTCCTCCACAGCGAGAGGAGCCCCGGGGCCCTTTGTTTTCGGGAGTCCGAGCCTTGGCACGTCTCTGATCCAACAGAAGTCTTTTGACCAACGTAATTATTCCGTATCTGAAATGGGAGGACCTTAACATGCCCCACACAGACATGGCCATCTCCGATGAGCTCCATTACCTGGAGGTGTATCTGACGGACGAGTTTGCCAAAGGAAGGAAAGTGGCCGATCTATATGAACTGGTCCAGTATGCCGGGAACATAATCCCCAGGCTGTGAGTATGACTCCCATCATGTTTCCTGTCCTATCACATTGCCTGGAGGTGTCATCCAGCATTGGCAGCCCATGTCTCGGCGCCCAGAACCCATCTGAGGTCCCCTGTCTATAGGTGGATCTGCACTTTTCAGATTCTGGGGTTAATTTTTAATTTTTTTTTTTTGCCTTGACCTGTCTGACGTGTGCTTTCTCTCCCCCAGTTATCTGCTGATCACTGTTGGCGTCGTCTACGTGAAATCTTTTTCCCAGTCAAGGAAGGACATCCTGAAGGACATGGTGGAGATGTGCCGAGGGGTCCAGCATCCGCTAAGAGGGCTGTTTCTACGTAATTACCTCCTGCAGTGCACCCGGAATATCCTCCCGGACGAAGGAGAACCAGCCAAGTAATGAGAATCTTAATTATGGCAGTATTTGTGTTCTTAAACGGGGTATTCCCATCCTATAAAGTGATGGTGTGTTATGATTGGTGAGGGCCCGACCTGTGGGACCCCCAACGATCCTGAGAATGAGGGGGCGGGAGCGATAGCCTGCCACATTCACCTCCTATACCAGGGGTAGGCAACCTCCGGCTCTCCAGCTGTTGTGAAACTACAACTCCCAGCATGCATAATTGCTCTGCTCCTCTCAGAACTCTCATAGAAATGAATGGAGCATGCTGGGAATTGTGGTTTCACAACAGCGGGGGTGCCGAAGGTCGCTGATCCCTGTCCTACACAGACAGTGACCGGGAGCGCCGCTCTGCAGGGAGAGCTTAGAAGGTAATGCAGAGCTCAATCCGTTTTGATGACACTGATGTCCTTTGTCTGGCAGCGAGGAGGTTACAGGAGACATCAGCGACTCCATGGATTTCGTACTGCTGAATTTCGCTGAAATGAACAAGCTATGGGTGCGAATGCAGCACCAGGGCCACAGCCGGGACAAAGAGAAGAGGGAGCGGGAGAGGCAGGAACTTCGTATTCTGGTGGGAACCAACTTAGTCCGACTCAGTCAGCTGGAGGGAGTCAACGTTGAACGGTACAAGCAGGTGAGTAGTGCGTGCTTACGTCTGCAGACTGACGCTAGGGATTAGATGGCGGCCGTGAGTAATGGCGTCTGTTTTCTCGCTCAGATTGTTCTCCCCGGGATACTGGAGCAGGTCGTGAACTGCAGAGATGCGCTGGCTCAGGAATACCTCATGGAATGTATCATACAGGTGAGCACTGAGGTTATAACCCCTGGGGAAGGCGATGACCTTACTGACCTGCTGTGTTAAAGGGGTATTCCAGTTAGATTGCATTATCCCATATCCATAGGGTATGGGGTAAGCCTTAGATCAGTGAGTTCCGACTATTGGGGCCACCACTGCTCATAAAACCGGGGGCCCCATATCTCCACACTAATTATCTTTGTGTGGCTGCGGGAAATAGGTGAGCGCTTGTACTCGGCTATCTCTATGCATGCCCAACCTGCCTCTCCACCGATCTAGTAGTCACCCTGTACCTTGTGGATAGGAGATAACGGGATCTGAACGGAATACCCCGGAGTCCAGCTCCAGCAGTGGGAAGAGTAGTTAACTGGAGGGGGGGAGGGCTGCTTTAGATGCTGCTACCTCCTAAATGGTAGCAGCTAGAAACATGCAACTGGTCTTGTTTGAAAGCAGGCATTCCAAGCTTTCATACAAGACCACAATGTCAGCAATATGTTCAGGACAGAGGAAGATATCACTGATAGAAATGGGGATGCTGTGAATGCAGCTGAAAGTGAAAACAGGTTTTACCCGTGATTATTCCCGACTTGATTTCTAACAGTGATTTCTCTGTCATTTTGGTCTTGTATGAAAGCCTGGGCTGTCAGCTTTCAATCAAGACCATGTTTCTAGCTGCTGCCATTCAGGAGATATCACCATCTAAAGCGGCCCTCCCCCCTCCAGTTAGCTACTTTTCACATATCCCCAGCCAGACTCGGGCAAACAGGTGGTTAAAGGGGTTGTCCGGGTTCAGAGCTGAACCTGGACATATGCCCTTCTTCCCACACTCAGCCCCTCTGACAGGAGCATCGGAGCATTTCATACTCTGATGCTCTCTTGCTCTGCGCTGAATCATGCAGGGCAAGGGCTGTTTGTTAATATCATTAAACTGCTAGGCAGAGGCTTCCGCCTAGCAGTGTTCCCGGCTATGTCACCGGCATTGATGGGCGGGCTTTAGTGCCGTCCTAGCCTGTTTACAGGACGGCCTCTTAGTGCCAGTGACGTCACCAGGCTCACTGCTATGAGGAAGCCTCCGCCTAGCATGCCCATGGGGAGCCCGGTACGTCATGTAGCAGAACCCTTTATATCTTCCCTTATCCTCACTTTTTGACAACATTTCAGGTTTTCCCAGATGAATTTCATCTCCAGACACTGAACCCTTTCCTTCGCGCTTGTGCAGAGCTCCACCAAAATGTGAACGTGAAAAACATCATCATCGCTTTAATTGACAGGTAAGAGGACAGCCGCCTGCCTGGCACGAATCGCTCGGTGAGATCACTCTATGGGGGAAGGGTGCAAAATGGAAGATAGGTGAGATAGGAAGAGGAATACGAGGTCTGTGATTCATGGGTCTACATCTTCACGTGCCTCTTCTGTCTTTCTTAGGTTAGCTCTGTTCGCACATCGAGAAGATGGACCTGGGATCCCCGCAGACATAAAACTCTTTGACATTTTCTCACAGCAGGTGGCCACAGTCATACAGGTGAGTCAAGCAGAGACATGGTGGTTCTGTTGGTGCCCCTAGATGGCAGATGTATGGTTAAAACGTGGCTCAGTGGCACTCTCTGTGATGGTATTACCTGCAGGCAAGGGTGTACCCCCTCCCCCTAGAACAAATCATTAGGGTGCTGGATTATCCAATATTTGGGATTGTTGGGTCGTCATAGAATAACTTTCGATGTCCTTCCGATTGGGTACAATATGGTATATGTTACTGTAAATGTCATGTAACGAGAGTCTCTGGTTTTAGGGCGTCGTCACCCATAGTAGTGATACGAGGACGCTGACAGAGATATGTGCGGGACATTCTGCCGCCATATGTATTCCTCTCATGGCAGGGCCCACACACAGAAGCGTGTCCTAGGAATGTTTCCTCCAGATTACTACACGTCCTTGGCTGCCGGTTACCAGATTTATCCCCAAACCAGCATTTATGGGGCCATTTGAAATGCCAGCTTCACCAGCCTACGAGTGTGCAGGATCTACAGGCCCAGCTGTAACCTCTCTAGGCAACTGTACCACAGGATACCAGGAACCTGTATGTCTCCATGACCACCCGTATCTCATCCTGTATCCAGGCTAGAGGCCGTATCTCATCCTGTATCCAGGCTAGAGGCCGTATCTCATCCTGTAACCAGACTAGAGGCCGTATCTCATCCTGTAACCAGGCTAGAGGCCGTATCTCATCCTGTATCCAGGTAGAGGCCTATCTCAGGCCTAGAAGGGTATCTCATCTGTATCCAGGCTAGAGGCCGTATCTCATCCTGTATCCAGGCAGAGGCCGCTGTATGCTAAGGCCGTATCTATCCAGGCTAGAGGCCGTATCTCATCCTGTAACCAGGCTAGAGGCCGTATCTCATCCTCCAGGCTAGAGGCCGATCCTGTATCCAGGCTAGAGCCGTATCTCATCCTGTAACAGACTAGAGGCCGTATCTCATCTGTACCAGGCTAGAGGCCGTATCTCATCCTGTACCCAGGCTAGAGGGGCCGTATCTCATCCTGTATCCAGGCTAGAGGCGTATCTCATCTTGTATCCAGGCTAGAGGCCATATCTCATCTTGTATCCAGGCTAGAGGCCATATCTCATCCTGTATCCAGGCTAGAGGCCGTATCTCACCCTGTATCCGGTCTAGAGGCCGTATCTCATCCTGTATCCAGGCTAGAGGCGTGTCTCACCCTGTATCCAGGCTAGAGGCGTGTCTCACCCTGTATCCAGGCTAGAGGCCGTGTCTCACCTGTATCCAGGCTAGAGGCCCGTGTCTCACCCTGTATCCAGGCTAGAGGCCGTGTCTCACCCTGTATCCAGGCTCCGTATCTCATCCTGTATCCAGGCTAGAGGCCGTATCTCATCCTGTATCCAGGCTAGAGGCCATATCTCACCCTGTATCCGGTCTAGAGGCCGTATCTCACCCTGTATCCGGTCTAGAGGCCGTATCTCACCCTGTATCCGGTCTAGAGGCCGTATCTCACCCTGTATCCGGTCTAGAGGCCGTATCTCACCGCTGTATCCGGTCTAGAGGCCGTATCTCACCCTGTATCCGGTCTAGAGGCCGTATCTCACCCTGTATCCGGTCTAGAGGCCGTGTCTCACCCTGTATCCAGGCTAGAGGCCGTGTCTCACCCTGTATGCCAGGCTAGAGGCCGTGTCCCACCCTGTATCCAGGCTAGAGCCTGTGTCTCACCCTGTATCCAGGTTAGAGGCCGTGTCTCACCTGTATCCAGGCTAGAGGCCGTATCTCACCCTGTATCCAGGCTAGAGGCCGTATCTCACCCTGTATCCAGGCTAGAGGCCGTATCTCCCCTGTATCCTAGTCCTAGAGGCCGTATCTCATCCTGTATCCGGTCTAGAGGCCGTATCTCATCCTGTATCCGGTCTAGAGGCTGTATCTCATCCTGTATCCGGTCTAGAGGCCGTATCTCATCCTGTATCCGGTCTAGAGGCCGTATCTCATCCTGTATCCGGTCTAGAGGCCGTATCTCACCCTGTCTCCAGGCTAGAGGCCGTATCTCACCCTGTATCCAGCCTAGAGGCCGTATCTCACCTTGTATCCAGGCTAGAGACTTGTAAAAAGCCTGTGGGGACGTGTCACTGGCATGCCCTATTAGGGGCCCATGTATATTTCTGTGCACATACACAATGGCATATACAATACTAGTATATTGTGGTAAGTCTCTTCATGACACAGACATCTACCTACCTGAGAAACTTCAATTTGACCCTAAAGAAAACTGGGGTTTTAGTTACTGAGATGAAAATGAAAAAAAAAAGTGTGGTCCTGAAGGCCAACGGTAGCCTGGTCCACAGGGGGTTAAAGGGTTTTCACGGCGACACATTCCGTATATGAATAGATGGTTATTGCGTCCTACGTCTTCATCTCGATGCCTCTTCCCGCAGTCTCGGCAGGACATGCCCTCAGAAGACGTTGTGTCCCTTCAAGTGTCTCTCATTAACTTGGCGATGAAGTGCTACCCTGACCGGGTGGATTATGTGGACAAAGTGCTGGAGACGACGGTGGAGATCTTCAACAAGCTCAACCTCGAGCAGTGAGTAGAATAACGGAGCGTACGTGAAAGGGCGAGAGCGCCCGACATCCCCTCCAAGTGTCTCATTATAAGTGGTGCTAAATCTTAATAAGGCTGTAAGAGCCTGACACCTCAAGCGGCTGTCATGAAAAGTTCTGCAGCTTGGTAATGGCCTGTGGGTTTTATTTCCTCACCATCTCTGCTTGCTGTCAGGGAATAGGAACATAATAAGCGCACATTGACAAATTACTCACAGCAGAGACTTTGCTACAGTTGTTTCCAGTCCATTCTTCACAATCCTGCATTGTGAATGTGCAAGTAATATCGTCCTGAACTTCAGGGGTTCAAAAAGTAGGCACCCCCCCCCCCCAACCATGTGTTAAAGCAATCTGGTGGCCCACTTGTTAATCAATTTCATTAAAATGGTCGAAGGCGACTTTAAAGGGGTCCTCTCACTTCAGTAAGTGGCATTTATCATGTAGAGAAAGTTAATACAAGGCACTTACTAATGTATTGTGATTCTCCATATTGCTTCCTTTGCTGGCTGGATTCATTTTCCCATCACATTATTCTCTGCTCGTTTCCATGGTTACAGACTGCCCTGCAATCCATCAGTGGTGGTCGTGCTTGCACAATATAGGAAAAAGCACCAGCCTATGTGCGCTCTCATGGTCCTGGCCACCAGAGAGGCTGACACTTTCTCCTATATTGTGCAAGCATGACCACCACTGATGGATTGCAGGGTGGTCGTAACCATGGAAACAAGCAGTGTATAATGTGATGGAAAAATGAATCCAGCCAGCAAAAGAAGCAATATGGAGAATCACAATACATTAGTATGTGCCTTGTATTAACTGCATCTACATGATCAATGCCACTTACAGAAGTGAGACAAACCCTTTAACATTGCCAAGACGGATCCGTCATGAACTCCATTGAAAGCGGCTCTGTCACTAGGTTTTTAACCTATGTATTTAAATACATAGGTTAAAACCCCTTGACTTCTACAGTTAGAACATACCTTTATTGCAGAGTACAGCGCAGCGGTTGTGCTGAAAAAAAGACCTTTAATCTTTATGTTAATGAGCCTTCGGAGCACCGGGGGGCGGGCTCTTTCTTCCTGAGCACCGCTTCTTCACCGCCCCCCGGGTCCCGAGGCTCTCCCCGATGCCGACGTCCACGCCCCTCTGAAAATTGATTGACAGCTGAAATCCCGCCGGCGCATGCGCAGAAGCGCTTGCAGTGCCGAACACCGCAAGCGCTTCCATCCTTGTGCGCACGCGCCGTCACTTCCGGGTTCAGCGAAGTGACGGCGCGTGCGCACAAGGATGGAAAGCGCTTGCGGTGTTCGGCACTGCAAGCGCTTCTGCGCATGCGCCGGCGGGATTTCAGCGCTAGGCCAAACGGCCTAGCGCTGTCAATCAATTTTCAGAGGGGCGTGGACGTCGGCATCGGAGAGAGCCTCGGGACCCGGGGGGCGGTGAAGAAGCGGTGCTCAGGAAGAAAGAGCCCGCCCCCCGGTGCTCCGAAGGCTCATTAACATAAAGATTAAAGGTCTTTTTTCAGCACAACCGCTGCGCTGTACTCTGCAATAAAGGTATGTTCTAACTGTAGAAGTCAAGGGGTTTTAACCTATGTATTTAAATACATAGGTTAAAACCTAGTGACAGAGCCTCTTGAAAGTCAATGGGGGATGGATCTGTTTTCTATTGTGTCAGAGAAAATGGATCCGTCCCATTGACTTGCATTGTGGGTCATGATGGATCCGTCTTGCATCCTGTGGTTTGCTCTCCCATATGAGAAGGGAATTCATTTTGGAGAATTCCGTTCTGTTCACGTACGTTTTGTCCACTTTGACAATGAATGTGGACAAAATGGAAGCGTTTTTTTTTTCTCTGGTATTGAGACCCTATGATGGATCTCAGTACCGGAAAATAAAGTAGCCTTAGGCGAACTGGAGGGTTGCATAATTACGGAAGCGGTCCAGTGCTGGGATCCCCCTTTAATCAGTCATTATGGCTTTGGGAAGCTGATGATGAACCCATGACGCACTTTAACCCGGTCGGACTTCATTAAGTCAGAAGTGGCGCGAGACTTTGGTGAATAACTTTCAGGCTTCGATTCTACGACTGGAACCTCGGCTGCTGCCAGCTGGTACCTCGAAGCAGACTTCGGATTTCATTTTTTTTCGTAGAATCGAAGCTCGAGGCTATTTTCTGAATTCCCGCGTGACTTCGGACTTGACAAATTTTGCCTCGCCGAAGCCCATACAGCTTAATGCTGGACAGAGACAGGTCTCCGTACAGCATTACAATGAGGTTTTTGAACGAATCGGCTTCGGATCTTTGATCCAAAGCTCGATTCGCTCACCACTAGTTACAGGATTGACACCTATGAGAGGGCGGCACATGTGGTGTGATGACATCATCAAAACCGCCAGAGCACAGGCTGGCATAAAACAGGGCACAATTATTTTTGAGGGCACTGTGTGGCAGTAATTCTCGAAGGGGCACAGTTTGTATGGTAACAGGATTTTCTGGAGGACTAGCTGGTTCTGCAGTGTATTATTTGGGGAGGACAGCGGGGTTTCAGCAGGATACCACTGTGGGGAACCAGGATGGGAGAGTCAGTGTCGAGAGTTTGCTCAGGATGATGGAAAAGTCAGCATTGAGATGAGACATGGCTGGAAGAAGTTGTCATGGAGGTCTGGACTAGAAGGAGAAGAGGAAAGATAATATCTCTATGAGGGGATGTAATAGGTATGTAGTGTAGAGCTGTATTCTCCTGTATGTTTGGTAGTGCTGAGTGTAATTTTAAAAGTAATAGCCCTCCATCATGGGTCCAGATCTGGTGTCTGCCATTTTGATAGGAAGATCATCGCCGTTCTTTCCATCAACTGCTGATGAAGAAAGGGAATAGAATCTGACTCACTGACTTAATAGGGACGGCATGCAGATGAAATCTTTGCATCTCACCCCCTCCGTGCCTGTCCGGGCAGGAGGCAGCGCCGTGTCATGTACGCAGCCGCTCTCCTCGTATTAGGCTCTCACCTCCCTCTTCTGCGTCTTCTCCAGACGGGCGCCTGACGACCCCTCTTCGTGAATAAATATCTGGTACATTTAGTTCTCTGCGGCTGGAGCTGAGGGCCGCGTTGCCCCAGGGTCAGATCTCTCTCTTTTTTTAATTTTATTTGTGAGCCGTTCTGCCTGTTCTCCATTCATTTTGTAATTTTACATTAATAATGGGAGAGGACAAAAGAATGTGTTGCTTAGGAAACCGTCTTCTAACGAGCCGCCGTCCTGTCTCGTTATATATGGTGACGCTCCTCATAGGGAAAGTAGTCCCTGTATTGTAAGGCTGCATCTCTCAATCGTTCCCTGTCAGGTCTCCCTAGTCACTAAAAGTACCAACAGAGTACTCAAGGAAACCATCTGTCAACAGTTTTTTCAGATTTGACGGAAAGAATAGCACAGCATGTTCCTGTCAAAATGACACGCCGCATTTGGACCCACGATGGAGGACTGTTACTTTTAAAATTACATTAAGCACTGCCCAACATACAGGAGAATACAGCACCACATACCTACTACATCCAGTGATGTCTCCTCCTCATCTTTTCCATCCAGCCCAGACCACAGTGATAACTTCCTCCAGCCACGTCTCATCTCTGCAGTGTTTTCCACAGAGACATCTTATGATCCTCACTTTTGTATCGTCCTCCCCACCTTCTCAACACGATGTCTCCATCTTGGTGCCCCACAGCGTCTTCCCACCCAATACTGTGCCCGCTGTGCTCCCCAATACTGCCAAATACTATTCTGTGGGAACAGTCCCCCCAGAAAATATTAGTACTACACCGCTAGTGCCCATTCAACGACTATAGGCACACTGTGCCTTCAAAAATGAATTGTGTCTCTGATAGTAATAGTTTGCACCATGATACTGCACTAGGGTGTCCCAGTAATAGTGCTTTGAAGTCGCACCACTAGTACTAATCCTCTTCCAGAGTGCTCCAATTGTAATGAAACTCTACCAGAATGGCCCCCAGTAGTAAGAGTGCTCTCCCAGAGTGCCCCAATAGTAAGAGTGCTCCATCAGAGTATCCCATATAGTATAATGCTCCCCGAGAGTGCCCCCAGTAGTAGTAATGCTCCCACCAGAGTGCCCCCAGTCCGTAGTAGTAATGCTCCCCAGAGTGCCCCCAGTAGTAGTAATGCTCCCCAGGGTGCCCCAGTAGTGTAGCTCCCCAGGTGCCCCAAGTAGTAATGCTCCCCAGGGTGCCCCCAGTAGTAGTAATGCTCCCCCAGGGTGCCCCCAGTAGTAGTAATGCTCCCCAGGGTGCCCCCCAGTAGTAGTAATGCTCCCCCAGGGTGCCCCCAGTAGTAGTAATGCTCCCCCAGGAGTGCCCCCAGGTAGTAGTATGCTCCCCCAGGGTGTCCCCAGTAGCTAGTATAGCTCCCCAGGGTGGCCCCCAGTAGTAGTAATGCTCCCCCAGGGCCCCCAGTAGTAGTATGCCCCCCCAGTAGTAGTAATAGCTCCCCCAGGGTGCCCCCCAGTAGTAGTAATGCTCCCCCCAGAGTGCCCCCCAGTAAGTAGTAATGCTGCCCAGTGGCCCCCAGTAGTATGCCCAGGCCCCAGTAGTAGTAATGCTGCCCCAGAGTGCCCCCAGTAGTAGTATGCGCCCAGTGCCCTCCAGTAGTAGTATGCTGCCCCAGTGCCCCAGTAGTAGTATGCTGCCCAGGCCCAGTAGTGTATTGCTGCCCCAAAGTGCCCAGTAGTAATGCTCCCCAGCAGTGCCCCCAGTAGTAGTAATGCTGCCCAGAGTGCCCCCAGTAGTAGTAATGCTGGCCCCAGAGTGCCCCAGTAGTAGTAATGCTGCCCCAGAGTGCCCCCAGTAGTAGTAATGCTGCCCCAGAGTGCCCCCAGTAGTAGTAATGCTGCCCCAGAGTGCCCCCAGTAGTAGTAATGCTGCCCCAGAGTGCCCCCAGTAGTAGTAATGCTTGCCCCAGAGTGCCCCCAGTAGTAGTAATGCTGCCCCAGAGTGCCCCCAGTAGTAGTAATGCTGCCCCAGGAGTGCCCCCAGTAGTAGTAATGCTGCCCCCAGAGTGCCCCCAGTAGTAGTAATGCTGCCCAGAGTGCCCCCAGTAGTAGTAATGCTGCCCCAGAGTGCCCCAGTAGTAGTAATGCTGCCCAGAGTGCCTCCCAGTAGTAGTAATGCTGCCCCAGAGTGCCCCCAGTAGTAGTAATGCTGCCCCAGAGTGCCCCCAGTAGTAGTATGCTGCCAATTGCCCCAGTAGTACTGCTGCCCAGAGTGCCCCCAGTAGTAGTAATGCTGCCCAGAGTGCCCCCAGTAGTAGTAATGCTGCCCCAGAGTGCCCCCAGTAGTAGTAATGCTGCCCCAGAGTGCCCCCAGTAGTAGTAATGCTGCCCCCAGAGTGCCCCCAGTAGTAGTAATGCTGCCCCAGAGTGCCCCCAGTAGTAGTAATGCTGCCCCAGAGTGCCCCCCAGTAGTAGTAATGCTGCCCCAGAGTGCCCCCAGTAGTAGTAATGCTGCCCCAGAGTGCCCCCAGTAGTAGTAATGCTGCCCCAGAGTGCCCCAGTAGTAGTAATGCTGCCCCAGAGTGCCCCCAGTAGTAGTGATTGCTGCCCCAGAGTGCCCCAGTAGTAGTGATGCTGCCCCAGAGTGCCCCCAGTAGTAGTGATGCTGCCCCAGAATGCCCCCAGTAGTAGTGATGCTGCCCCAGAATGCCCCAGTAGTAGTGATGCTCCCCCAGGGTGCCCCCAGTAGTAGTAATGCTCCCCCAGGGTGCCCCCAGTAGTAGTAATGCTCCCCCAGAGTGGCCAGTAATATGCTTGGCAGTGTATAAACTACTTAAAGTGACAGTACAATTTAAAGGCAGCCTGTGTCTGGTCACACTGTGTATGTCTAGTATATTCACAGGCATTGACTTGTGTAGCAGCTCTGATGTAAGCGAGTTGAGTTGTCGTTTGCTACATTTACATAGGACTGCAGGTAGAACTTCTGCATTGTCTTATCGCCTCCCGCAGATAGTGCGGCTAACAGTGGCCATACGTTTACCTTTCAGCATCGCCACAAGCAGCGCCGTCTCTAAGGAGCTGACCCGACTTCTGAAGATACCGGTGGACACTTACAACAACATCCTGACGGTGCTGAAGCTCAAGCATTTCTATCCGCTCTTCGAGTACTTTGACTACGAGTCCAGGAAGAGCATGAGCTGCTACGTGCTGAGCAGCGCCCTGGATTACAACACCGAGATCGGCTCTCAGGATCAGGTAAGTGTCTGCGGCGTCCTCCTGCCCTCGTCCCCTCTACTCTGTGGGCTTCTTCACACCTTGCTTTGCTTTGGCTCTACATTGACAGGTGGATGCCATCATGAATTTGGTATCGACGCTCATCCAGGACCAGCCAGACCAGCCAGCAGAAGACCCTGATCCTGAAGACTTTGCTGATGAGCAGGGGCTCGTGGGCAGGTTCATTCACCTTCTGAGGTCAGATGACCCCGATCAGCAGTACCTGGTAAGGAACATTGGTCATCAGCCTACATACTAATCAATGGAAAGCGTACTAAAACTGCCAGAGCCTGAGTACAGCGCTCGGGTGTCTCCAGCAGTCCCGTAGAGAATGAATGGAGCAGCAGTGGGGATGCTCTACAAGCTGCTTCCCACAAACTGCTCCATTTGTACAAGGGCAAGGAACCCCTATTCTTGGATATACATATCATACTATTATTATAGTATATTATTATTATATTATTATGCCAACATAAAGTAGACATATGGGGAATGTTAAGTAATATTTGATGAGTTATCACTATCCGCCTTAAAGGGGTTGTCCAATAATAGACAATGGGGGCATATTGCTAGGGGCGCAACCTCTGGGACCCGTGCCTACAACAATAACGGAGCGGAGAAATGAATGGAGGACGCACTGCGCATGGTCAGCCGCCCTCCATTCATTTCAGCCAAGTGCTGGCTCGGCTTTTTCCGTCTGCTCAGTAGAAATGAATGGGAGAAGGGGCCGCGTGTGCGCGTTGCCTTCCATTCACTTCTATGGGAGCTGCGCCTGGTGGTGGCCGGACCCCGGGAAACCCGAAGTTCTCCAGCCGCAGCTCTCCACGCTCTGTTCTCCCACCTCTGGGACCCGCACCTATCAGACAATGGGGTCATATCCTAGTGATGCGCCCCCATTGTATGTAATGGGAATACCCCTTTAATAGCAGAGAAATGAAAAGAAAATTGCACCCATAGTCCCTGGAGTAACGAGGCAGAATTGGCACTCAGGACGACTCCTGCGGCAGGAATGGCGTCCATTGTGGTAGATGACGACGGTATTATTTTCCACTTGATTATAGTGACGGGCTTTGGAACGGCGTATCCGGCAGATGGCTGCGGACGGTTCCAGCTCTGACTCTCTCACGTTTCATGTGTATAATTGCTTCCATTGTGCGCGTTTCATAGGATATTGGAAGCCTCGAAAGGAAACGTTTGCGTCGCCGCCGTCCTGATTCTCCTTCCTATTAATCCAGATTTAATATCCTTTTATCACTTTCTGGAATCGCAGTGTGAGTCAGCACAGCGCCGCGCCGGTGACACCAGTAATAAAGTTGTCCTCGGCGGCCGCCCTTTACCTCAGAGGTTCCGGAGCCCCTTCCCGTTCAGATGCCATTTCTGTGTGTTATTTAACTATAATTATGTCGCGCTCCCCTCCCCCATAGTTTGCAGCCGATGACGGTGGGCTTATTCCTCCACTTTTCTTTCAGTCGCCCCACAGGTCCATGTTGTGCTCCTCCGTTTTAAGCATTCTTCTATCTGGATGGGACCCATAGCGCTGTTCATTCTAATCCTTCTGGGCCCTGAACCAAATTCTAGAGCTGCAGTGAATACCGACACAAGCAGAGCCACAGCATGAGGAGTATACCGGAGATGTGTGCTGTGCAGGGTCTCTGACAGAGTGATGGCGACCAGTACTGGTTATGCAGTGGTCTGCACATCGTCTGTTGGGAATCAACTACTGCTATGTCCGCAGGCTGCCAGAGTTTGTTGGGAGTTGTAGTACCACAATATGTAGAGAGCCACGGGCTGCAGAAACTACAACTTCCGGCACGTATTGATGTCCTTAGGCTACTTTCATATCTCCGGCCTTGTGATCCAGCATTGATATCCTCAGGCTGCCAGGGCTTGTTGAGGGTTGTAGTTTCACATTGCAGGTGATTCACAGGCTGCAGACACTACAAACCTCAGCATCCATTGATGTCCTCAGGCTTCCATGGCTTGCTGAGGGTTGTAGTTTCACACCGCAGGTGACTAACAGGCTGTAGAAACTACAAACCCCAGCATTCATTGATGTTGTCAGGCTGCCATGGCTTGCTGAGGGTTGTAGTTTCACATTGCAGGTGATTCACAGGCTGTAGAAACTACAAACCCCAGCATTCATTGATGTCCTCAGGCTGCAGGGCTTGCTGAGGGTTATAGTTCACACTGCAGGTGACTCACAGGCTGCAGACACTACAAACCTCAGCATCCATTGATGTCCTCAGGCTTCCATGGCTTGTTGAGGGTTGTAGTTTCACACTGAAGGTGATTCACCGGTTGCAGAAACTACAAACCTCAGCATGCATTGATGTTGTCAGGCTGCCAGGGCTTGCTGAGGGTTGTAGTTTCGTACTGAAGGTGACTCGCAGGCCGTAGAAACTACAAACCCCAGCATGCATTGATGTTGTCAGGCTGCCAGCACTTGCTGAGGGTTGTAGTCTCACACCTCCAGACAGCCACAGTCTGCAGACCGTTACAGACCTGTTTGTAACTCGTATTCCCTTCCCTGCGCCGCTGATCAGCTTGTTAAATGTAAAGTGAGAGAAGCGTCGCGGAGGAAGCGGGACTGAGCGCTCTGATCCCCGCTGTAGTGTAAACGAGGTCACAGTCTGTACGCCGCCACCTCTCATCTTGCAGCCGGAAGGTTCGGACCGTCACCTCCTACTACTTCGCTGGCGGTGTTTTTAGCTGCCACCTCCGACACAGCCGACA
Source organism: Rhinella marina (assembly GCA_900303285.1). Classification (NCBI taxonomy): domain Eukaryota; kingdom Metazoa; phylum Chordata; class Amphibia; order Anura; family Bufonidae; genus Rhinella; species Rhinella marina. Next base: position 40,677 of record ONZH01005788.1, on the reverse strand, counting down.
GCTCGTCCTCGCCATGAAAAGAAGCAATTTCTCCAAAGTGTCCTGTGCGCACCGAAGAAATGACAAGACGTAACGCACATCGCGTTCTGTCTGGTCCAGCCGGCGACCTGTGGGAGGAGAGACTCCAGCACGAAAACAGATAAGCAGGTATTCACTGTTCTGTATCACTGGCCTCGCATAAATGTACGCTAATGAGTCTGTCGGGATTCTACAGCAATGTTCAGACATGAAGGTTTTGCCTATGGCCAATGTGTATTTACCAGGGGATCCTCAGCAGGAATCCAAGGCCGGCGCTCGGATTTCTGCTCTGGTGATGCGAGATTAGCCTTATTCAGTGGGGCTAAAGGATGACGTAATGTACTGTGCGGCATGCATTTGTGGAGGGCAGGTTGTGGAAGCTCCACTTATTCGTATTGGAGGTGCATTGTTACCGGATTTGATAAGGATTTTGGTTAAAAATCTGTACCAAAATCCTTGTTAATTACCAACAGCAAGCGATTGGGGCCTCTGGGAGTGGACACTTATAGCAGCAGCCGTGGTGCAATTTTTAAGTGGATTATTAAAGGGGTTGTCTGAAAAAAAAAATATAGTACTGTAAATCTGATGGTCAGCAATATAGAACAACAATCTCTGCCCCTCCCCCCTGCTCTGCAAAGGGAGTGAATACAAGTGCTGCCCTGAGTGACATGTTTGCCTGCTGGGATACTCAGCAGCATGTTGTATGTGTAGGACTACAAGTTTCAGCTGTACAATGACACTGCTGATGCACACAGGATCTTCCCCCTACCTGTTCTTGTGCAATGCTCTACAGATCTTCTCTAGTCTGTCAGCTCCTGTGCCCAGCATTTGTCTCCTCACTGCCTGCAGCTACACAGTAATGCCTTCAGCCCTGAGTCTGTGCTGGCTGAAGGGGTTAAGGTTTTTCCTGCAAGAATCCAGGGAGAGAGCAGCAGTGCAGGGGGCGTGGCCTGCACAGTGAAGTCTGTGTACAGACTCTTATCTGATCCTCTGGCTTGTGCACCAAACATCAGCAGAGCAGGGAGAGAAGCTGACATCAAAGGTCATGTGACCCTCGGTGAAATCTGAGAAAGCAGCAGCTGTAGAAACACAAAGTGCATGGCAAAGCTGTTATATTTGATTAGTTAGAAACCTACAAAGAACAAAAAAAATAACTCTGGCAACCCGTTTAATGACCTGGTTGCATGTACAAGTTGCACAATGGCTCATTGTGTTGTGATAGCATGTGAAGTTACATGAGCAAGTTACATTATGGCACACTATGCCATGCTAGCACGTGCAAGTTACAGTACAGTGCGCTGTGCCGTGCTAGCATGTGAAGGTTGCATGAAGATTGATGTGTAAGTACAGTACAGCGCACTATACTGTGGTAGCATGTGAAAGTTTCATGAAGTCGCTTATGCATATTTCATTAGGGCACACTATGCCGTACGAACGTGAAAGTTTTATGAAGTCGCATGTGCAAGTTGCATCATGGCACACAACGCTATACTTTTATGTGAAGGTTGCGTGAAGTCACATATGCAATACTTGTACGTGAAGGTTGCATGAAGTCGCACGTGCAATACTTGTACGTGAAGGTTGCATGAAGTCGCACGTGCAATACTTGTACGTGAAGGTTGCATGAAGTCGCACGTGCAATACTTGTACGTGAAGGTTGCATGAAGTCGCACGTGCAATACCTGTACGGGAAGGTTGGCATGAAGTCGCAACGTGCAATACTTGTACGGGAAGGTTGCATGAAGTCGCACGTGCATACTTGTACGGGAAGGTTGCATGAAGTCGCACGTGCATACTTGTACGGGAAGGTGCAAACTGCAAGTCGACAGGTGCATTCACGTGTACGGGAAGGTTGCATGAAGTCCACGTGCATATTGTACGGAGAGGTTGCATGAAGTCGTTACGTGCAATCTTGTACGTGAAGGGTTGCATGAACGTCGCATCGTGCAATACTTGTACGTGAAAGGTTGCATGATAGTGCGCAACGTGAAGGTTGCGTGAAGTCACACGTGCAATACTTGTACGTGAAGGTTGCGTGAAGTCGCACGTGCAATACTTGTACGTGAGGTGCGTGAAATTGCACGTGCAATACTTGTGCGTGAGGTTGCGTGAAGTCGCACGTGCAATACTTGTACGTGAAGTTTGCGTGAAGTCGCACGTGCAATACTTGTACGTGAAGGTTGCATGAAGTCGCACGTGCAATACTTGTACGTGAAGGTTGCATGAAGCCGCACGTGCAATACTTGTACGTGAAGGTTGTGTGAAGTCGCACTGTAACACAGTAGGCGGTAGTACCATGATGCGGTGTCATCAGATATGCATTTTTTAAAAAATTTGTATCTGTGGTTTACAATAAATGCCTTCTGCTGTCACTGGTATTAATACCGCTATAATGATCTCTGCTGATAGCCGCAGCATCTTACAGCGTCTCCCTAAAGAAAGCGTGACTTTTACCGCTTCAGAGATCAGTCCTCCCGTATGTAATCTAGCCGGGCAGCGGAGGGGCCTCTTCTGAAAACGCTAAGTGATTCATTATCTCGTTCATTACTTATTTAATTGACTTGGATTGAACCGACGGCAACAAGTGGGAAACAACATGGCTTCCAGGCCCCGCTCAGACCGTGCCGTAATGAATTCCTGTTTTTTACCTCCTGCCTTACATTAGCGCGCCTGTGTTTCTTGGATGGAAGACCACAGGGGTTGGCCACACGCAGCCGAATTCCTCATTCTCCTCACAATTAATCCGCCTCACCGTTAGGGAGATTGTGCTTTATCTCGGCTCTCGGAAGGCTGAATGGTAGCAGAACCTTTTGAAAGCTTCTGAATCCCATACATCTGTGCGTGAAGTATCCCCAGGAGCTGCGCTCTTGCATTCTTAATTGCTTCATTAAGCGCCCTCTTAAGATGCGTAGACGTGGGTTTAATGCCAGAGGAGACTGCAATTTTGCCTGTAGCGCTAGAGGGTGTTTGTCCCAGTATTTTTGTATTAATCTTTCAATGGTTCCTTTCTATGTGGAAAATGAGCGTTTTTTTTTTTAACCAAGAAAATTACAGAGCGCTTGGCACCTGAACAATGTTGATTCCCGGTACATTATATGGCAGTTTTTATACTCCAGCCACATTTGCTGTGTTCTCTGCTAAAAGCTACGAGATGGGCATCAAAAGTGATTGTTGAATTCTGCACCTTTTCGATTGACCATTGAATGGAGCTTAAAGGGGAACTCCAGTAGGTAACAGTTATCCCTATCCACTGGATATAGCAGCGCTATATAAGTGTGTAAAATACATTTAAAAAAAAATCCTGTGGATAGGGGATATCTTTTACCTATCGGAATACCACTTTAACTGCTGAGACTTCTTGCTGTTAGAGAGGGCAGAAGGAGCTGCTGTCAGCAAATACATTGATTTATCCATAGGGACATACTGGAAGACAAAAGTTTCATGTTCTCATTTTTAAAGTCTCCTCCATTTGAAATTGATTTTATGGAGCTCAACTGCTGGGACTTCCTGCTGTTAGAGAGGACAGAGGGGAGCTGTTCCTCAGTAAATATTGTGATTATACATAGGAACACATTGTAAAAACAACCAGGAAGACTCAAGTTTCATGTTCCCTATTTGAAGTTTGTACCTTTTAGATCGACTGCATGGAACTCAACTGCTGAGATTTCCTACTGGTAGAGAGGGAAGAGGGAGCTGCTCTTAGCAAATACAGTGATTATACGTAGGTACATCCTGTAAAAACAACCAGGAAAACACAAGTTTCATGTTCCCTATTTGAAGTCTATAACTTTTAGATTGACTGCATGGAACTCAACAGCTGGGACTTCCTGCTGGTAGAGAGGGCAGAGGGAGCTGCTCTTAGCAAATACAGTGATTATACACAGGGACATCCTGTAAAAACAACCAGAAAAACATCTTTTGTGCAATTTCTAGGTAATGGATGAGTGCCATGTTCTTCATCTTTCAATCTGGGGCTCCATTGCTGTGGTTCTTGGGCTGGGTTCACACTGTGCTCCTGATCTCCATTTAGTATGTGCACTGGATGTGCAGACGGAGGACAAAGAGCGTCCTTTCAGCCTCCGTCTGGCCAGTATATGTCACTAAAAAGGGGATGAAAATCACCTACTAGCCTACGGGTGACTAATGGCATCTATCACAGGCATATATAACTGTATACTTCATGCGCTTTTCATGACGTAACTGTTAAATGGGTGCCATGGTGGCCAATGGGTGACGAAAGTGTTAAACGGATTCCATGGTGGCCAATGGGTGACGGATACGTTAAACTAAGGTTGTCACGATACGAAAATTTTGATTCGATTTCGATACCAAGAAAAAGTATTGCGATACTCGATAACCATTCGAACTAACGCCGAAAAAATAAAACACCCCAAAAATCTGTGTGCCCCCATCAGACCTCAGATCAGCCCACCGTGCCCCCATCAGACCTCAGATCAGCCCACCGTGCCCCCATCAGACCTCAGATCAGCCCACTGTGCCCCCATCAGACCTCAGATCAGCCCACTGTGCCCCCATCAGACCTCAGATCAGCCCACTGTGCCCCATCAGACCTCAGATCAGCCCACCGTGCCCCCATCAGACCTCAGATCAGCCCACCGTGCCCCATCAGACCTCAGATCAGCCCACTGTGCCCCACAGACCTCAGATCAGCCACTGTGCCCCCATCAGACCTCAGATCAGCCACTGTGCCCCCATCAGACCTCAGATCAGCCCACTGTGCCCCATCAGACCTCAGATCAGCCCACCGTGCCCCATCAGACCTCAGATCAGCCCACCGTGCCCCCATCAGACCTCAGATCAGCCCACTGTGCCCCCCATCAGACCTCAGATCAGCCCACTGTGCCCCATCAGACCTCAGAGCAGCCCACTGTGCCCCCATCAGAACCTCGGATCAGCCCACTGTGCCCCCATCAGACCTCGGATCAGCCCACTGTGCCCCCATCAGACCTCAGATCAGCCCACTCAAGCCCCATCAGACCTCATATCAGCCCACTCAGCCCCCATCAGACCTCAGATCAGCCCACTCAGCCCCCATCAGACCTCAGATCAGCCCACTCAGCCCCATCAGACCTTAAATCAGCCCACTAAGCCCCCATCAGACCTCAGATCAGCCCACTGTGCCCCCATCAGACCTCAGATCAGCCCACTGTGCCCCCATCAGACCTCAGATCAGCCCACTGTGGCCCCCATCAGACCTCAGATCAGCCCACTGTGCCCCCATCAGACCTCAGATCAGCCCACTGTGCCCCCATCAGACCAGCCCACTTTATCCCCATCAGACCCTCAGATCAGGCCACTCTGTCCCCATCAGAATAAAATAAAAAAAACTCTCTTACCTCTCCTGCGCCGCGGCTCAGTTCCGGGTCCGGTGCTCCTCTGTCTTCTCCTCCCGGCGCTGCAACTGTTTCCTGACTGCGTGCAGCGTCAGGTCAGAGTGCGCACACTACGTCCCTGACGCTGTACGCGGTCTGGCCAGTGCAGCGCGGGCAGAGAAGACAGAAGAGCGCCAGACCCGGAGCGGAGCTGCGACCGCAGGAGAGGTAAGGGATTTTTATTTATCCGCCAGGAAAAAGTATCGCAAAAGAGCAAATGCCTAAAAGTATCGATTCAGTATCGAAATATCGATACCCGCGACAACCCTACGTTAAACGGATGCTTATCGGTGGCAACTGTCACCCATGGGGTATAACGGCGTCCATTTAACAGATACCGATGCCATGATAGCCTATGGGTGACCGATGACCCCAGTAGGCGCCAGTCACAGCATCAGGTTACCGTATACACCAAGCGTGTATGTTACATGGAGGATAAAACCGCAATGTGAACATCGTCTTACTGATAGTACTGCAGCCGGCATCCACCAGCTACTGATGAAGGATCATTACCTTTCGGGTGAGGTGAAGGGGTGATATAACGAGTCCCGTCCCCCGGTGGTCATTAGTACAATGGTCAGAGCCGATGCCGTCACATTCCTACATTTTCGTGACTTAATGAGCAGGCTCGTATATTGCGGTCATTGATTAGCGGGCGTCCTGGGTACGAACTGACTCCGGCTTTTAATAAGGACTTTTTCTGGAAGGGCACCGTGCAATGGCGGTTCGTTATATGGCTGTAATTACCCTCGGCGGCTGCTGTAGGTTGGAAGAAAAATATAGAGGAAAAATGCTGCGGAATTCCAGACATCCGGAAAGTATTCGTGGTGCCAGAAAAAAAAGGGATTTGACTATATATATATATATAATAAGTAGCATTCATTGTTGGCGGCATAGTGTGGGTCGTTGAGGTTGTGCCCCGGGACTGCCTGGAAACGCCCAAAAAACACTAATTTGCATAAGCCCCGCCCATTTTCCCTGGGCCGTTGACCATTCTGATCATTTTCTGTGCATTTAAGTCGGGCAGATTTATGAAAACCATCTAAAAGAAAAATGGCCGGTGTTGCCTGTAGCAACCAGTCACAGCACTGCTTTTCGTTACGCTGAGCTTGGTTGCTATGGGCAACAGTGGGTTTTGCATGGGTGGGGGTCCACAGGCCGCAGCAACCAATCATGTCACACCTTTCTTTTTTTTTTTTTTTTTCCCCTCAAGAGCTCTATAAGAAATGAAAGCAGCCCTCTGATTGGTTGCTATGGGCCGATAAAGACAGTTTCACAGGGCTGAAGGTTTTAGAAACTACAAGCCTCAGCAGGCATTGATGTCCTCAGGCTGCCAGGCCCTGCTCAGAGTTGTAGTTTCTTAAAGGGGTTGGCCACCCTAAGTATCAAAAATCCAAAATTCCCCCAGACAATAGCCAACACTATGAAGTATTTCTCAGGTGACATGTACTGGCTGTACGTCATTTATCTAACCTGTTCACCATGACACACTTCCCTGGAGGAGCTCCCTCAGACAGGCTGTGTGGGAGGAGCAGCTGCAAAGTGAAAGTAACAATCCCAGCATGCACTGCAGCAAGCATGTCTAGAGGAGCAGTCACATGACCTCCCCGCCCACCTGTGTTCCCATAGAGACAAGAGCCCCTTAGATAATATTAATAACCCAGTTATCAGTGAATAACTGTTGTACAGACATAGCAATAGAAAGAACGCCTCAGTCCCAACAGTAAAGGAGAGGGGGTGTTACCCTTTTCATAAATTTGCTGTGGGGCCCAGTCATTTCTAGTTGTGCCATTGGATGTAAGCCAAAAACAGAATGAGAGGGGAGTTATCATTTCCCTTGTTCCTAAAAATTGGTGTTAAAAAGTTGCAAACTATGGGACAGATTTATCAAAACTGGTGTAAAGGAAAACTGGCTTGGTTGCCCATAGCAACCAATCAGATTCCACCTTTCATTTTTCAAAGCTCCTTTGGAAAATGAGGTGGAATCTGATTGGTTGCTATGGGCAACTAAGCCAGTTTTCCTTTACAGCAGTTTTAATAAATCTAACCTCTATGTGTTTGCAAATATTAATTGCGCTTTTTTTTTTTTTAAAGGGCGTGGACAAGGGCAGAGACAGGGCGTGACCAGTCACCCCAACAAATTTATGTTCATTTTCACCAGTTTTCTGACTCAAATGAAGCCAGAAATCTATGGCAGCTCTGAGCTGTCATAGATTTCTATTTAGGTTGCACGGGAACTACACAAATCGATCTGCTGACATACAGAGGAGCCTCCTGTCTATCATCAATACGATCTGCTCCCAGCTGACAGCCCATCAATCATCTATGAATATATGACTACCCTTCATCTGGAAAAAGGGAAAATGTGTAGTCAAATAGCTATATATAATGTACAGGGGGGGGTCAAACAAAGTCACTTAATATATAAAGTACAGGGGGTCACACATCACTATATATAATGTACAAGCAGGGGCACACATCACTAATTATCATCCATATAATTGTACAGGGGGTCACACATCTGTATATACAGTATAAAGGGGGTCACTGTACAGGGGTCACAGATCTCTGTATGCAGTGGTGGGGGGTCACACATCAGTATATACAGTGTATGATGGTGGTGGGGTGAACTATTACTGTATACAGGGGGTCACACATCACTATATACAGTATAAAGTGGTGATCACATATCACTGTATTGGGGCATCATATATTCACTATATACAGTGTGCAGGAAGGAGAGGGCACATATTTACAGATGACATCAGTGACTGCTGCTGATATCACTGACCTCAACCATACTGACAGCTCAGAAGGGGTTAAAGCTCCTGACCCTGTTGGTCTGGCTGGAATAAACAAGTCTGTGATAAGATCACATTGCAGAGTGGTCATAGACAGGACAGACACTAGGATTGCTCACACTTTGTTGTCCCACAGCACCTTCCTGGCTCTGCTACATCACTGCAGTCAGTGAGTCTATCACAGCTTCTCCTCAGGCTCTCTTCCTCTTGCAAAGTTTCTTTATTTCAGCTTCTAGCAAGTTTCTCTGCTAAGCCCCTTCAGCCCTGTATAGTCAGGACTGCAGTCACAGCAGAAGGAAACTTCTCTGACACAAGAAGGGTGCCTTTAGGACCCAGGAGCAGCACACTCCTTCCATGGACTAGTGCAGGTGCAGGCATGGACGAAACAGGGAGCTATAAGTGCAGGAACAGGAGGGGTGTGGCTGCCAATAGCAAAGGAACCAGGCAGATCTGCTGTAGAAGATATATGAGGAAGTTTATTGTCAACCTGCTTTCTTTAGAGTTTTAATAAGTGCTAACAAAGTGGCCAACCCCTTTAAGCACTGGAGGGCCGCAGATAGCACAGGCCCCTATAGTTGCCTGGGTCGCCCATAGAAACCAATCACAGTGCAGCTTTCATTTTTTAAGAGCACTATAAGAAACAAAAGCTGCGCTGTGATTGGTTGCTATGGGCAGCAAAGACGTAATGAAAGCGCTCATTAGTATTCGCCCATTAAGAAGCACTGACCTTTTCCCCCCAGTTTGGGGGGAGGGAGAGATTGCGTCTTATAGGGCGAAAAATACGCTAATTAAAGGGGTTGTTCAGGATTCATAATAAACAGCGCCACCCTTGACCATGGCCGGTGTCTGGTACTGCAGCTCAGCCCCACTGATCGGCTAGAAATGTCAGTAAATGGGGATGAGCTGTAATACCAGTCAGTTCAGAGCTTCCATTCACAATCAGAGGGTCTCTCTTCACCCCCATTTATCATCTTCCTCATTACGTGCCGCTGTCTGTACTGTGCCGGCCTCGCCGTATACTGGTATTTGGTCCCTGTATTTACCAGTCTGTGTATTTGCTTCTTTTCAGATCCTGAACATGGCTCGAAAGCATTTTGGGGCCGGTGGGAACCAGAGAATCCGCTACACGTTACCGCCTCTGGTTTTCGCAGCGTATCAGCTCGCTTTCCGATACAAAGAAAACGCCAAAACAGTAAGTAATTATCTTCTTCTTGCATCCTTAACGGGGTTGTGCCATCTCGGCCTTTCCTGGGCACGATGAGAATACCCACGGTGAGCGTCAGCCCGGGTGGAGTTACGGAAATTGGCGAGCGGCCGGCACTGTGCCGTTTCCATAACTCCCATAATGGTAAATGGGAGCTCTGCTGTTTACATAGCTCTCATTCACTGCTATGGGAGTTACGGAAACGTTAGAGTGCCACCTGCTCGGATCTTTCTATAGGTCTGTCCACCCCTGGCCAGCGCTTACTGCGGTTATTCCCAGAAAAGGCCATTCCATCTCAGACAATGGGGGCATATCACTGGGACCTGCACCTATACCGAGAACGGAGCGGGGAAGGTGGTGGCCGGAGGACCCCGGGTTTTCCGTTGTCCGGCTACCGCCAAGCGCTCTCCCCATAGAAATGAATGGGAGCGCACCGCTCTTGCGCGCCACCGCTCCCATTCATTTCTATGGGGCCGACGGAAATAGCCGAGCCAGTGCTCGGCTGCCCCATAGCAATGAATGGAGGGTGGTTGTGCATGCGCAGTGCGCCCGCCACAACTTTCAGGGGATCCGTTCTCGGTGTAGGTGTGGGACCCCGCATTTATCAGACAATGGGGGGCATAACCTAGCGATATGCCACCATTGTCTGGGATGGGAATAACCCCTTTAAGTAGATAGCCTTAAAGGGGTGGTCCTGCTTTAGCAATGTATTACCTACAAACAGGGAAAGTGTTTTAACACTGGAGCCCCCACGATCACCAGAAGGGGGTCCTGTGTCCCCTAGAGTGGTGGTCCTGCATGCACACTGCAGGCTCATTCAGTGCCTATGGGACTGATTGAGAGAGACTGTAGGCAGGGAATAGAGCGGTAGTGTCTATGCATGACCAGCACTCTATTAGAACGGGGGACCCCCAGCGATCAGACACTGTGGGTAGGTAAGAAGTTGCTACTGGACAACCCTTTTTAAAGGAGATGTTCAGTTCTGTGGAAATAAAGCCTAACAATTTTTGCGACTTTCTAATATACTTTGTCATTTCACCACAATTTACAAGATCTCTGCTTGTTGTCAGTGGGTGGGAATATCCAGAAGCTGAAAATCCCTACAGAGTTTTTGGAGGAGGTTTTGAGGCAGATTTTCCTTCAGGTTTTTGCAACCAAAGTCGGAAGTGGGTTCGAAAGGAAGGGGAAATATAAAAGGAAAGGACTTCTACTTCTCCTTCCTGCTGGATCTACTTCTGGCTTTGGCTAAAGAACCTGCCTCAAAAACTGTGTGTGAACCTACCCGTCTGGTCTGCAGGCTCGATGCATGTAACGTGCACTGATACATTGCACCAAACGCTCAGATTGTGCTTCCGATTTATCTCACGGGGTATTGTGGTTCTGTAACCGCTGTTCATCTTTCAGACTCTAGATGGAAGCAGTGGTTTCCGTTCACCGACAGCAAGCAGAAATCTTGATCATCATAAGGAATTGAAACACAAAGGCAGTGACTGATTATAACCGGCGTTTTAGACGCTGGTCTTAATAAAGCTCTATAGCCAACCGTTGCGCCTCAATCTGCGCCTGAAATACGCCTAATTGAGGCCTATTTCAGCTTGAAATGACCCCCGAAGTATATTTGAAATCGAAAACCAATAGGGCTGCCAGTTTTCCCAGGGTCCTGCATGTTGACTCTGCTTAAAGGGTTAAATATTGATTAACAATCTTCAGGATAGGTCATCAATATCTGATCGGAAGTGGTCCTGCCCCTCCCCATCAGCTGGCCTAGGCTCAGCTCAGTCCTATTGAAGTGAATGGGCCTGAGCTGCAATACCAAGCACGGCCACTATACAATGTATGGCGCTGTGCTTGGTATACTCAACGAAGCGCGGCGGCCTCTTCGAACAGTTGATTGGTGGCAGTGTCCGAAGTTGGACCCGTCCTGAGGGTAGGCCATCCGTATGGCGCTCCCGGACAACCCCTTTAATGATGCAGTGATCTTCCCCTTGCTGTTTTGTCCCTGCGTAGCTAAAGGGACCGACCGCATCAAAGTCCGGCCGCCCCTGTAGGACCCATAATGGTGGCCTTGCAGCTTTGCCTCCTCGTCTGCTTTCCCCATGTAATGACTGATGTCTCTCTGCAGGACGACAAGTGGGATAAGAAGTGTCAGAAGATCTTCTCCTTCGCCCACCAGACGATCAGCGCCTTGATTAAAGCCGAATTGGCCGAGTTGCCCCTAAGACTGTTCCTCCAAGGCGCTTTGGCAGCTGGAGAAATTGGATTTGAAAACCACGAGACGGTGGCCTACGAGTTCATGTCTCAGGTAATGACCCTTCAGCGCCTGTCATTCTTTTTCTTGTCTCTTGCTGTCACTTCGCTGATGACCCCGCCGTCTCGCTTTTCAATTACGCCGGCCTGTCCGTGGAAATTACTGCTCTGCAGAACAGCGACTCCTGCTTCTCCATTCATGGGTCGTGGCAGAGGTTGATCAAGACCTGTGAATGAGAAAATAGGATAAGACGTCCCCCACTAGCCCTTCTCCCTCCTTCCTTCTCAGTTCAGCCGCACATTAGTGTCTGTAGACTTATAGCAGATCTTTCGGATGTGCCGTCGGTGGGGGTCCTGGAGATCCTGAGGATGAAGGGGTCGCAGCGCTGGTGTTGTGCTGCACCCACTTAGCAGTTGTATTTTTTCTGCATCGCGGTCCCCGGGCCTCCCACCGTGCTGCAAGAGGAGTTTTCCGGTTCGTTAGGTCATCAACATTTGATCGGTGGGGGTCCGATACTTGGCACTGGTGAGAGCTGCAGTCTCCTCACAGCTTGCCAAGCACAGCGCCGCACATTGTATAGTGGCTGTGCTTGATATTGGACTGGTACTGAACTGTGGCTACACCATGTGACCAGTAAAAGTGGGGTCAGCGCCACAACCTCTTCAAACAGCTCTTTGGCGGGAGTGTCAGACGGACTCCCCACTGATCAGATCCTGAGGATAGGCCTTCAATATAGAAATTTGGAAAACCCCTTTAACCCCCCTTTTTTCCCCAGAGTGGAGCTCCAGCAGTGGGAAAAGTAGCTACCTTGGGGGCGGGGGAGGACTGCTTTAGATGCTGCTACCTCCTGAATGGTAAGCAGCTAGAAACATGCAACTGGTCTACTTTGAAAGCAGACATTCCAAGCTTTCAGGGAATACCAAAATGACAGCAATGTGTTCAGGACAGAGAAAGATATCACAGATAGAAACTGGGATGCAGTGAATTGCAGCTGAAAATGAAACTAAAAAAAGGTTTTAATCACGATTATTCCCGACTTGATTTCTAACAGTGATTTCTCCTCTGTAGCTTGGACTTTAGCTTGGACTTTAGCTTGGACTTTAGGTCCTTGTATGAAAGCCTGGAACTGTCAGCTTTCAGACAAGACTGTTTGCATGTTTCTAGCTGCTACCATTGAGGAGATTCACCATGTAAAGCAGCTCTCCCCCTACAGTTAACCTACTTTTCACACTGCCCGAGCTGGACTCGGGCAAAACAGTTAGGTAGTTAAGGACCTTGCCTATGCCCCAGAATACTCCAGGGGGCCACTTACTGTACCCTGTACAATACTAGAGACGGTAAGTGCCATGTGGAGCTTTTGAGCAGTTTTACAACATATCACTAATTTGCATAAAATGCGGGTCTCTGCTTGCTGTCAAAGATTGGGAGCATCATTTTTGCATTCTTAAAGAAGAACTCCCACAAAAAATTTTATTCTCTGACCTGTTAGAAAGGTGCATGATATAATCTGTAGTGAATGTCATCTTCTTATCAGAGAATGTAATTGTGAGTAAAAACCTCTCTTCTTATTGTAGCTGGGTCATGTGACCAACTCCCTGACCTCCAACTGACCCAGGACAGGAAGCCAGTAACTGCTCTATTCATTCCTATGGGACTGAAAGTGAGGCTCCCATAGGAATACATAGAGAATTAGACTTCCTGTCCACACATAAGTCTCTGTGTGAGTTGGTGAGTCTGATTGCTGGTCACATGACACAGATAAGAAACTTCAGGATGACATAAGTCAAAAATTCAGACACTGGTAAGAAAATGACATTCACTACAGATTACATCATGTACATTTCTAGCAGGACATGGAATAAAATTTTTGTCGGGAGTTCTTCTTTAAGGCTTGTTTCACATCTGCATTAGGGCTCATACACACAAATGTATTTTTTTTCCGTGTCCGTTCGTTTTTTTTTTTTTTTGCGGACATTATGCGGAACCATTCATTTCAATGGGTCAGCAAAAAAACGGAAGTTACTTCGTGTGTATTCCATTTCCGTATGTCCGTTCCTCAAAAATATAGAAAATGTCCCTATTATTGTCCGCATTACGGACAAGGATAGGACTGTTCTATTAGGGGCCTGCTGTTCCGTTCTGCAAAATACGGAATGCACACGGACGTCATCCGTATTTTTCACGGATCCGTTTTTGTGGACTGCAAAATACATACGGTCGTGTGCATGAGGCCTTAAGCAGATCCGTCAAACCGGCCCCATTCACTATAATGGGGAGCGGCCGGACAAATATGCGCGCAGCAGTGACGGATCTGACCGGTCGGAACAGCCTGCTGGATCTGCTCAAACCGCAAGATGTGAAACAGGACTAAGGGCTTTATTTCACACAGTCAGTATTTGGTCAGTGATTGAGCTAAAACCAGGTGCGGGTCGAAAAAAACACAGAAGGTGTGTAGGTCTTTCCATTATACCTGCTTTTGGGTCGCAATCACTGATGGAAAACACTGTGTGAATAAGGCGGAACTCTGTGCTGGTCCTATGTTAATCCCACTGGAAATATTTGAGTAAACTGACCAGTGCCGTTGTCTGTTCACTCTATCTGTGTAGGAACAGAAGAAAAGATGACACCCAGTTGTTGGTTTAGTTTATATTTTCCAGGAGGAATAACAGAGGAATGGACACAATGTGGAGTTCTAAGGCAAGATAGTCCAGAATTGTTCTTTTCACATTCACTAAAACAGACTTTTCAGGAGAGCTGATGGGGTCCCTTTAATACAGGGATGCTCAACCTGCGGCCCACCACTGTTGCAAAACTACAACTCCCAGCATTCCCGGACAACCTACAGCTATCAGCCTACAGCAGGGCATGATGGAAGTTGTAGTTTTACAACAGCTGGAGGGCCGCAGGTTGAGCATCCCTGCTTTAATACTTTCACTCCCTGATAAATCTAACATGCCTCGGCTCTCCTTGCACTTGTGAGTCAGTCTGAACAAGCAGAGCTGCAGTGTAAAGAAATGGGGGAGGGATAGATCAGCAGCCTGTGATGAGCAGGTAGGTGGATTTCAGGCTCCTATTAGACCTGGGTTCCGGTTCTTGATCTGTGTGGATATCTGCTTCTCAGGCGTTTTCACTGTATGAAGACGAGATCAGCGACTCCAAGGCGCAGCTGGCGGCCATCACCCTCATCATCGGGACCTTCGAGAAGATGAAATGCTTCAGCGAAGAAAACCACGAGCCTCTGAGGACACAGAGCGCGCTCGCTGCCTCCAAGCTGCTGAAGAAGCCGGACCAGTGCCGGGCTGTGAGCACCTCCGCTCATCTCTTCTGGTCCGGACGCAACACGGATAAGAACGGCGAAGAGGTGAGAACTTGCGCATGCAGCCATGTGAGAACTTGCGGACAGCAGCACAGAGTATTTCAGGGAAGGGGTGTCCTGATCTTGGTAGGAGGCCGCGACCTGTCTTGTTGGGTGATGGCCCTGTCCTCACTGCCAATGTCATGATGTGAGGAGAAGAGTGAGATGAGAGAGCCAAAGCAGCACAAAGTATTTAAGGAGAGGAACCTGCCGGCCACAGGGCAAGGAGCACTTTATTTATTTATTTATTTTTTTGCTAATGAAACGAAACGACCCCAACAATTGCAGCGTTCCTTCTGGACTACCGTGTTCTGCAACGTTCCAGTATACTTTGTGCTTTAATTCCTCACCCGTTTCAAGATCTCTGCTTACTGTCAGGGAATGGGAATTGGGGCACATTTTTAATGCTGTCGGATAATTTGGGGGCATCTTCACACAAACATCTTGCTGCGCGTTGGTGCATCTTAAATGGGTCGTCCAGGATTGTGGTATTGATGGCTTATGCTCAAAAGGGGGGTAATCTGCGAAATGATAATGATGACCTATCCTCTCGATAGGTCGTCATTATCACATCGGTGGGGGTCCAAGTCCCGGAATCCCTGCCGATCAGCTTGTTCAGGGAGTCGCTGCGTTCTTGGTGAGTGATACAGCTTTCCAAGGACAGCGCCGTGCATCGTATAGTGGCAGTGCTTGGTATTGCAGCTCAGCCCCACTGACTTGAATGGGAATGAGCTGTCACCAGGTTCAGGTGACCATTGTGACATCAGTGGCCTAGGAAAGAGACCCTAAGCGCTCACCAGCCTCTTCTAACAACTGATTGTCAGGGTCCCCGGGTGTTGCAACCCGACAGATCTGATACTGATGACCTATCCTGAGGATCAGGCTTATATTACACACACAGATCAGCCAGGCGATTGTCGGGAGGGAAGCGTTCCTTCCTGGAAATCGCCTGCACGTCAGCAGAGGAGTCTGCTGCTATTACGTGCAGCGATCTCCTCCACAGTATGGGAGCAGTGATCGCTACACCATTGCTTGTCCCCATACTGATATCATTTGCCAGCAGCAGAGCATAATTGCACAGAATGATCTGCCGCCGGCAACGCAATGACTTTTAAGCGTGCTGAAAGATTACTGTTGCCGGAGTATTTGCCCATTCATCGGGTAATCGGCGGCAGTATTACACTGCCAGATGATCGCTAACGAGTGTTACTATGAACACTTATTAGCTATAATCTTCCCGATTATCTGCTAGTGTAATATAGGCCTTAACCATAGATATGTTTTCCAGGATAACACCTTTAAAGGGGTCCTCTCACTTCAGTAAGTGGCATTTATCATGTAGAGAAAGTTACTACGAGACACTTACTAATATATTGTGATTCTCCATATTGCTTCCTTTTCATTTTTCTATGACATTATACACTGCTCGTTTCCAAGGTTACAGACCGCCCTGCAATCCATCAGTGGTGGTCGTGCTTGGCACAATATTGGAAAATGCACCAACCTATGTGCGCTCCCACAGTCTCGGCCACCAGAGAGGTTGACGCTTTTTCCTATATTGTGCAAGCACGACCACCACTGCTGGATTGCAGGGTGGTCTGTAACCTTGGAAACGAGCAGTGTATAATGTGATGGAAAAATGAATCCGGCCAGCAAAGGAAGCAATATGGAGAATCACAATACATTAGTAAGTGCCTTGTATTAACTTTCTCTACATGATAAATGCCACTTACTGAAGTGAGAGGACCCCTTTAAGGTAACATTTTGTATGGATGAATGGGCAGGATGGACACTGTGTTCTCGCTCTTCCTTCCTATTCCCCGGGGGAAGATCCAGAGCCATTGTTGTTACTCCATTACCGGTAAAAGCATGAGGGACTATATCCAGGACCCCGGCACACTGCCCCCGCCGCACTCCACTCTTTGTTGCGTTTTCTGCTCTTCTTGCTCTTTTGTCGGTGCTCAGGTCGCTCTTCAGATTCCAACATTTCGGAAACCACTTAGATAATTAAAGTGTCTGGCTTCTTCTCCGAGACGATGGCACATCTAAAAGGCTGACATCCGAAGCCGCCTCTCACTTCTACTGCCAATTAAAGGTGCCGCCTCCACCCCCCGAAAAAATCTTAAATGGCCATCGATCTTTAGACCTAGGGCGATGTTCTTTCATACAGGCACTACTTTCTCTTCATTCAGATGTCCTAAAATAATGGTCTCCAACCTCAGGCTGCGGTAGAAGTCCCAGCATGCCCTGATATACATAGTCTGGGCATGCTGGGAGATGTAGTTTTGCAACAGGATAACAGGTTGTTTAACTGGTAGGTGCCTGTACAGCCGGTAATGGGGCTTATCCAAGTTTAGACAGACATGGCTGCCTGCTTCCATAAAATAGTGCCACCCCGGTTCTCAGGTTGTGTGTGGTATTGCAGCTCAGTCCCATCCATTTCAATGCAGCTGACCCACAGTAACACACACAACCCATGGACAGGCGTGGTGCTGTTGTTCTAATCCTTTAAAGGGGTCGTCTGACTGTTATGGAGTGGCACCTGCCATCAGCTGCCCGCTGCATTGCCGGCACCCAATGCCCACTGCAAGCAACTCGCTGTGCCTGAGAACGCTGCGGCCAGCCTCACATTTGGACACCTTGAGTCTGTCAGCACGGGCCAGTAAAGAGCGATATACAAGTTGATCAGCACTCGTTTAAACGTATGGAGGTTGAACGATCGTCATTACAATCGTTTGCCCAACATCCCCACCACCACCATTCAGTTTGCATATTTTCAGGCAAACAGGGCGATATGCTGCTATCAAGTGACTCCTCAAGAAAGATGAGGTAACCCAAAAAACAACGTTTGGTTTTCCACAGAACCAGGGGCGGACTGGGAACTTAAAGGGGTCCTCTCACTTCAGTAAAGTGACATTTATCATGCAGAGTAAGTTACTACAAGGCACTTACTAATGTATTGTGATTCTCCATATTGCTTCCTTTGCTGGCTGGATTCATTTTTCCATCACATTATACACTGCTCGTTTCCATGGTTACAGACCACCCTGTAATCTATCAGTGGTGGTCATGCTTGCACGCTATAGGAAAAAGCATCAGCCTCTCTGGTGGCCGGGAGCGTTGGTGCGCACATAGGCTAGAGCTTTTTCTTATATTGTGCAGACACGACCACCGCTGATGGATTGCAGGGTGGTCTGTAACCATGGAAACGAGCAGTGTATAATGTGATGGAAAAATGAATCCAGCCAGCAAAGGAAACAATATGGAGAATCACAATACATTAGTAAGTGCCTTGTAGTAACTTTCTCTACATGATAAACAGGGCTGTGGAGTCGGTAAGCCAAAGCCCCGACTCCAACTTCCGACTCCCCCAATTTCCCGCCTCGCCCCGACTCTGACTCCCGACTCTGACTCCTACTCCCTCATACATGGAGCAAGTTTAAGTGATAACTTTAAACAAATTTGCATAAAATCAATAGTACAGATAAGTCATGACAAAAACAGTTTGTAATCTATCAGGCTTCTCTGGGTACAGCTCACTAAGGGCCTGATCACAGGCGTAGCTAGAGGTTCAGCACATGGGGGGGGCGAAACATACTTGAGTGGGCCCCCCACTTATTGGCTTCCCAAACGCACGTTTCCAACTTCACAGGCACATACTACTAGTTGTGGTTATAATATTGTATTAGAAAGATGACTATATAAACTGCTAGATCATCTATGCTGTTAAGTACAGTACAATAGACTTTCTACATACCCTACTCTAAATACTCTACCACATAATGCAGTAAAATATAGGAGTAATAGGAGTAAAAAAGGGGACTCCTATGTTAAAGGGGTATTCTCATCTTAGACAATGGGGGCATATCGCTAGGATATGCCCCCATTGTCTTATAGGTGTGGGTCCCACCGCTGGGACCCGCACCTATAGCCAGAACGGAGCGGGGGAGCGCTGCGCCTGGAGGACCCCAGGTTTCCGGGGGTCCGGCCACCACCAGGCGCAGCTCCCCGCGCCGCTCATAGGAATGAATGGGAGCCAGGCCGTGCATGCGCGGTCGGCTCCCATTCATTTCTATGGAGCCGACGGAAGTAGCCGAGCCAGCGCTCGGCTATTTTCGGCGGCCCCATAGAAATGAATGGAGGGCGGCTGCGCATGCGCAGTGCGCCCTCATTCACTTCGGGGGCTCCGTTCTCGATATAGGTGCGGGTTCCAGCGGTGGGACCCGCACCTATAAGACAATGGGGGCATATCCTAGCGATATGCCCCCATTGTCTAAAATGAGAATAACCCTTTAAAGGAAATCTGTCCCCAGCTTTTACATCACTAAACTAACAGTCTCTGCCCCCATCAGACCTCAGATCGGCTTAATGTGCCCCCATCAGACCTCAGATCAGCCGTATTGTGCCCCCATCAGACCTAAGATCAGCAGAATGTGCCCCCATCAGACCTCAGATCAGCAGAATGTTCCCCCATCAGACCTCAGATCAATAGAATGTGCCCCATCAGACCTCAGATCAGCAGAATGTCCCCCATCAGAACCTCAGATCAATAGAATGTGCCCCCATCAGACCTCAGATCAGCAGAATGTACCCCCATCAGACCTCAGATCAATAGAATGTGCCCCCATCAGACCTCAGATCATCAGAATGTACCCCCATCAGACCTCAGATCATCAGAATGTACCCCATCAGACCTCAGATCAGCAGAATGTGCCCCATCAGACCTCAGATCATCAGAATGTTCCCCCATCAGACCTCATATCGGCTTAATGTGCCCCCATCCAGACCTCAGATCAGCAGAATGTGCCCCATCAGACCTCAGATCATCAGAATGTGCCCCCATCAGACCTCAGATCATCAGAATGTGCCCCCATCAGACCTCAGATCATCAGAATGTTCCCCCATCAGACCTCAGATCAGCAGAATGTGCCCCCATCAGACCTCAGATCAGCAGAATGTGCCCCCATCAGACCTCAGATCAGCAGAATGTGCCCCCATCAGACCTCAGATCAGCAGAATGTGCCCCCATCAGACCTCAGATCAGCAGAATGTGCCCCCATCAGACCTCAGATCGGCTTAATGTGCCCCCATCAGACCTCAGATCGGCTTAATGTGCCCCCATCAGACCTCAGATCAGCAGAATGTGCCCCCATCAGACCTCAGATCGGCTTAATGTGCCCCCATCAGACTCCATAATGGAAGCGCTCACTTGTATTCGCCTGATTGTACTAAGGCCATCCCTGCTGGGCCCCCCCAGAGGTATTGGGCCCGGTGCATCGCCTCCCCTGCCCCCCTCTCCCCCTCTCCCCCCAGTAGCTACACCTCTGGGCCTGATGTATGAAAACTGTCTAGGTCTAAGACTTTTTTTGTTGCCCATAGCAACCAATCAGAGCTCCCCTTTCATTTCTCCAGAGCACTATATGAAATGAAAGGGGAGCTCTGATTGGTTGCTATGGGCAACAAAGAAACTTCTACACTAGACAGTTTTCATACATAAGGCTCTAGGTGTTTTACATCAGCAGATAGAAGCCATGAGAGCAGCTAACCTCTCCAAACATGAGCTCAGAGGAAACATAAAGCATCAGAGAGAACATGGACTGGACATAAAGGGCAGCACAGTCATCTCAACTAAAAGCCGAAATCCTTAGATCAGGAATAGAACAGACATTTATAGGACATTTCATCATTTTCACAAATTCTTATAAAAATATATTCAGCACTGAACTAAATGTACTAATTCATTATATATTTTAGGAGTTGGAGTCGGTCCATTTTATACCGACTCCACCAAAATGGTGACCGACTCCGACTCCACAGCCCTGATGATAAATACCACTTACTGAAGTGAGAGGACCCCTTTAAAGTGGTCCTGGAAAAAATTTACTAACAGTGGCCCCGTTTTGGGCAGATAGGGCCCACAATACCATATTGTGGCACATTATACCGCCCCAACAGAGCCAAATACCACAGTCCATCACAAAATACTGCCAGCAGCACAAAATACATCCCCAAAAATTTCCACTGGATGGCTGTGAGGAGGGCTCAGGCATCCACCCACCGGGAAATTTCCCTGTAAGGTCTATGGCCAATCCGCCCCTGCACAGAACCTTTGCATGGGCCAAGTATCAGGACAGAATGTTGGATCGAACAAAGAAACAGCTGAATGGACGAGGATGACGCAAGGGGATACCCCTTTAATTGTACTGTTCTGACCCCCCGTCACTATTGAGATGTTTGCTCACGTCGTCTACTTCATGTCCTTGATTTAAACACGACTTATTTCTCGAATATGTATTCCTGTAGAATGGAGAAGAAAACGTTGTCTCCTACAGTATGTACAGATGGTTTTACCGTTCAACTGTCGCGTTCTGATGGTGAAAGAAATAGAAGTTTATTTTCAATATTTCTATTGATGGATCTGGCTGAGACGTGTCGGGGCTCTGCATTTATTCTATGAGTCACTCAGGCTTCTTAGAAAAGTCCAGTCCCTGCTCTCCCTCAGTCTCCTCCTATAGACATTGAATTTGCTACTTAAAGCATCACTAAACTTGCAGCAGGAGTAACACTACTAGTGACCATTATGTCACTTGTATCTGGCACTTTTTAGCAGCTTTCCTCTGTGTATACGGAATATCTAGTTTGCACTTCTCTCCGACATGGTGGGTGGAGACAAGCTGCCATCCACTGCACACAGAAAGTAGAAGAGAATCTGCTTCCTAACCTTCTCTTATGCATTCAGAAACGGCCGCAGGATCAGCAAGGAAATTACAGAGAAGGGACTGACCTGTACAGTTGTGAATAAAGCACTTGGGAAGTTTATCTCTCAACCCATGTAGCTCCACAGTCTGCTTGCCTGCGTGTGCTCCTGCACACTCCTCCCCCCTCCCTCTCCATAGACTTACATTGACGTGTGTAATAGGATCCGCCTGTGATGCCAGTCCATCTTGAATGGGATTAAGGTATTTTTTTTTAAAGTGAAAAGCAATTGGCCAGGGGTTGGGGAGGTAAACAGCTGGTAACATAAGAAGTAGAAATTTCTCACTGATGAGATATATTGCAAAGTTTCTTGAGGTTGCTTGTGCATCACACCACCAGTATCGATTGAGGCATCCCCCTACTCCATCACACCGCCAGTATCGACTGAGGCAGCACCTCTACTCCACCACAGCGCTCATTTATATGAAAACAGTGAGAAAAAGCTTCTGTCTCCTCTCCAGGGAGCGGGGAACATTGAGACCCAGTCCCGGCAGGACACCATTACATGTTCAGTATACAGATTCCAGGTCCGTCAACAGCATCCCATTCTAATTAGCAGCTGTCTAACATTTGACGTTCTGGGGTTAAAAGCGCTGTGCTGTATCGGTGCTCTCAGAACGTGATGACAGACTGAATCTTCTTGTCCTCAACCACAAAGCGCATTTCTGAGAAACGAGTGATTCTTTGAATCCTTTGAGGCCGCGCGCCGCTCGTCGTGAGTCACCGTCATTGCCTCCTGAGTATTTCATTGGATGCAAGACAATAGAGAAGAGCGGCAATTAGTTGTGTATGTCGGGGGTTAATGGTTTTGCACGCTCCACTTGACAGAAGTCGTTTCTTGTGCTCGCAGTTCGTCCTTCCTCCGCCCCAGGATGTCCCTCATCATCCTTTTGTCTTCCAAGCGTCACACCGTCACCTTGTATGACATTGCCCACGCGTTTCTCCGCTGCTGCACCCGCTATAAAGGAGATGTCTGCTGTCGGACTCTTAAAGGAGAAGTCTCTTTTGTGCCTGCGGCAATCTTCTGCTTCCTCCAGTGTTGCTTGGCAGCTCAGGGTTAGGAGTTATAGAGGTGTCTCCTCAGGGTGGTCTGACCAGGCACTGACCCTGGGTTGGTCACCTATGGGTGGTAGAGCCAAGCCATGCGCCATCAGGCCAGTAGCCGTTCTGACCATAGACAGTAGATATGTGGTGGCGGCACCCAGCCCCCATGTTGGTGGCATCTGCCAAAGTATTGAATGGGGCGGCAGGGAGCAGGTGAGTATGATTCTTACATTAGGCGCCACAAACTATTGGGGCTAATTAAAGAGGGCCAAAATCCCAGGGTTGGAGGAGGTTTTTCAGGACTGGACCTATTCTCAGAACATCCAATTTCTAGCACCCCTGCCGATCAGCTGCTGGAAGGGGCCGGACCTCTTCCTCGGCCAATGATGTCACATCCATCGGTCATATGACCTTTGTGCAGCTCAGTCCCATTCAAGTGCCTGGGACGGAGCTGCAATACCAGGCACAGCCACTGTACAATGTATGGCACTGTGCTTGATATAGTATGACGAAGCCACTGTTCGTTCAAACAGTTGGCCGGCAGAAGTGTCATGAGTCGGACCCGCCCTAATACGATATTGATGACCTATCCTGAGTTTTGGTCATCACTATTGAAGTCTTGGACAGCCCCTTTAACCACCTAACTGTTTTGCCCGAGTCCAGCTCAGGCAGTGTGAAAACTAACTAACTGGAGGGGGGAGGGCTGCTTTAGATGGCAATATCTCCTTAATGGTAGAAGCTCAGATAGAAACATGCAACTGGTCTTGTCTGAAAGCTGACAGTCTAGGCTTTCATACAAGACCAAAATGACATCTAACTTCCAAGCAACAGAGGAGAAATCACTGTTAGAAATCAAGTTGGGAAAAATTGTGAGCAAAACCTGTTTTTTACTTTCATTTTCAGCTGCATTAACAGCATCTCAATTTCTATCAGTGATATCTTTCTCTGTCCTGAACATATTTCTGTCATTTTGGTATTGTCTGAAAGCTTGGAATGTCTGCTTTCAAACAAGATCAGTTGCATGTTTCCATTCAGGAGGTAGCAGCATCTAAAGCAGCTCTCCCCATCCAGTTAGCTACTTTTATGGAGGTGTCATTTGGTGAGATTTATGTAGGCCATAGACAATTATGGGGGGTTGGCAGTGGTTAAATCTTAAAGGGGTATTCGACATTTGTAGGACCATGTCTGTGACTCACAGTAGAAGTGAGACAACTATCTGCAGGCCTTATCAAAACTGATTACGCCCTTTAACAATGGCCGCCTTAAAGGGGTATTCTGTTTTAGATGAAGTTACCCCCTATCCACAAGATAGGGGGTAACTATTAGATCAGTGGAGGTCTGGCTGCTGGATCACCCACCAATAGAACGCGGGCGTCTGGTTGAGCATACATAGAAATAGCTGAGCCCTTGTGCTCAATCCCATAGAGAATGAATGGAGCATGCTCGACCACTTATGGTGATTGCTGAGGGTCTCCCACGTATTTGATAGTTATGGCTATCTGGAATACCCCTTTAAGACTTCGCATTCACTCTCCACTGTAATTCTATGGGGCACCTTTAAACTTAGCAGCACCCAGGTTTTTGGGGTAAAAGTTTCCCTGAGCCTCTTATGGATTTCTTTCCTAGACTCCATGTTTATTAGTAGGTATAGGTGAGTCCCTTTCAGTAACTTCGTGTCCCGGTTCTGTCTCCTTTCAGATTCACAGCGGCAAACGGGTCATGGAGTGTCTGAAGAAGGCGCTGAAGATCGCTAATCAGTGCATGGATCCCTCCCTTCAAGTGCAGCTCTTCATAGAAATTCTCAACAGATACATCTACTTCTACGAGAAGGAAAATGAAGCGGTACGTGAACACCTCTCATCAAGCCTGCCTTTCTTCTCACCTCCGCCTCAATCATCTCTTGAGAATGTTTTTGAAGACGTGTGTTCCTCGGGAATGAAATGCTGGTGATTAGGGGGGCTGCAGGAGACGGAGGCAGGAGTGTCCTCAGATACGGAGAGGACTCCTCTAATTATCTTTCTTATGTAATGTTTTATGGATCAGTATGGAGGTGATGTCTCCGAAGAGGAGCCGCACATTAACCTCTTCTGCAGGTCCAGGCATTTGTGGTCCTTGCTGCTGCGGTGATAATTGCTCGCCGCTTGTGCGGTGATTACTTTGATGATGTGGCGTCTTGTCCGAGAAAATCCTCAGATCTCTCATTCCGCCAGTTCACTTTAGATTGAGTCTCTGGCTGTAGCTATGTGCATACATCTGGGAGTCTGGGCTTGTTGGCCGGCACCGCAGGTCCTCACGGGTTGTAGAATAGGGGTTCTGTGAGAATTCGGGACTCCGGTGCTACCTAGCTCACTATGGGTATGGGGGGGAGGGCAAGTGGTTTTCCAAGGTGGCAAATACATCCGAACTGGATGCAGCGTTTGTTGGCATATTATGGGCATACACAGTGAGACCCCCCCAATAGTTGTGGCATTGCTGGATGGGGATTCCGTCTGGGGAGTGAGGGCCGCGGTGGAGATGTTGGGGATTGCTCGGTGTGAGCAGCCGCTGGCACGTGGGAGTGAAGGGGCTGAAACAAGGGTGGCACAAAGGGGGCTCAGTGTGAGCAGCGGTTGGCACATAATAGGACAGGATGGCACAGTAAGATGGAATCTAGGCAGTAGGGGCTGGCGATGGATGGGTTTGTGTGATCAGGAGGTGGCACTTTGGAAGGGCAGGAGGTGGCACTTTGGAAGGGCCGGAGGTGGCACTTTGGAAGGGCCGGAGGTGGCACTTTGGAAGGGCCGGAGGTGGCACTTTGGAAGGGCCGGAGGTGGCACTTTGGAAGGGCCGGAGGTGGCACGTAGTGATAGAGACCAAGCAGTTGAGGATTGCACAAAGCAGGCAGAAATTGGCTCAGGAAAGAGCAGCTTTTGGCACATTGCCTCGGACGGGTTGGCACAATGAGAAGAAGGCTGGTAAGCAGGGGCTGGCATAGGGAAATGAAGACGGGGGTTTGCTCAGTGCTTGACACATTGTTGAGCGCAGGAGCTGGCAAGAACTGGCTAAGCGGGGGCAGAAGTTTGAACATTGAGGAGGATAGGATTGGCAGTGAGATGGCAGCAGATTAACAAGGGATGGCACAGGGTGCTGGGGTTGGTTCAGTGATCAGCAGTTGCAGACTCAGGAGGACAGACTGGCAGTGAGATGGCAGATTAACAAGGGATGGCATAGGGTGATGGAGATGGGGGTTGGCTCAGAGTGATCAGTGGTTGGCACATTTGGAAGAAGCTGACCCAGGGATAGAGGATAAGGAGTGGAGGTTGGCACAAAGGTGGCAGAAACTGGCTCAGGATACATTGGAGATGATAGAGGCCAAAACAGGGATGGAGGCAGTGATATTTCAGTATGATAAGTGGTATGTTTGGGGGGCTGGTGATGGCACAGGTGGGTGGGGAATCAGTGAGCTGGGCTTGGCACATGGGTATTGTCACGGTTCTGGCTTGGTGACATAGGGACTGATGTGGGAGGATGAAAGGCTGGCATGGGGACTGTAGGCGGACCACTACTGTTAGAGGCCTGTCCATTTCTCGGAGATCTGGTGACGTATATATTGTGATCCGTCCTGCTGACCCCACAGCGCTGTCTTTCAGGTCACCGTTCAGGTTCTGAACCAGCTGATCCAGAAGATCCGTGAAGACCTTCCCAACCTGGAGGCCAGCGAGGAGACCGAGCAGATAAACAAGCACTTTCACAACACCCTGGAACATTTACGTCTACGGAAGGAGTCGCCAGAAGCCGAAGGTCCCGTCTACGAGGGTCTCGTCCTGTGAACCCCATTCATCCCGTCCGTCACCCCCTCCCCCATCCTTTTCTGTTATTCCGCTCCGACTTTTATTTTTATTCTAGAAATTCTGATATTCTTGTTCCCCTTCGGTGATAGTTTGTGCCTTTTGGAAATGCCAAGTATTAAAAAGATCATCCACATCATTTCTGGCGGTGACCATGAAGGTGCGGTGCGCAGCGTGCCTAGACATCCCACCGCTCTCATCCTATTGACCCCCATTCTATTTTCACCCCAGTATAAGGGAGAACCCCAGTATCTTGGTCATTGCCCACCTTTTAATACCATGTCGATCCAATAGCTTTACTAATGTCGAACCTTCAAATGCTCTGCAGAGTCGTAACGAAATGATTAAATTCTGGCTGCCCCCAGCCACCACTAGGGGGAGCTCACTGCATACTGATGGTTTTTCTGCATATTTTTATTTTTTGCAGTTTAAAAATTTCAGATTTTAAAAATTCAGTGAGTGACCTAGAAATTTAAGACATATAACAACAGGACCGTCTGGCCATCTAAAGTACTTAAGAGTTGGCCTGACTCTTCTTCCATGAGAGATGCTGGAGGCGGGGAGGATAAATTTCAGCATGTCTGATCCTTGTATTCTCAAGGGAGATAAGTTGCCACCAGAGGAGTCTCACAATGGCTCCCCTCTACCTATTGAGAAGACATGCATGCTTGGCTAAACTGAGTGTGCATGTATATGGGTGAGCAAGTTGTATGGCCAGCTTAAAGTGTGCCTAAAAGTTCAGAAAACTGTAGACAGGTTTTGATTGGTTGAGATCTTGGTGCTGAGACCCCACCGATCGCTGAGGGATACAAGCTCGGCCGTTGGACTGGAGATATGTACTGGGCGTGTATGGATTCATAGACTTTCTATGAGGCGGTACACCGCTAACCCTGTTAAAGGGACAGAGCACTCAGTTCATTTTAGTGATCGGTGAGGGTCTCGACATCCTGACCACTGCTGATCAAAGCTTCTCACATTACTATGACGTGTCAAAAGATTTTTTAACGTGCCATGAAGGATTTATTAGATGGCGGGAATATAAATTCATCTGGAATCTGGATGCGGTCAGAGGTACAAGGTGCCCCTTGTGGCCGAATATATCTGTACTGGAGGGAAACTTCTAGAATAGTCTGTGTTATTCTGGAGCTCAGTGTATAAGGTATGCAGTAAGCCGTGGAGCTCCCCCTAGTGGTGACTGCAGGCAGACAGAATTTATCCAGTCTTTATATCCATGCAGGGGCTTTGGAGATCTTTGTATCAGAAAAATGGCGCTCCAATCGGTATAAAGATAATTAAGAGATAAACTAAAATGTTTCAGGGCAGAGCAGAGATTCGTTACAAAGAGTGCTGGAATGTAGGTTGTATCTGTATCTGGAAATCTGGGTGAATGCCATTATGGTCACTACAATTCCTCCAGTCCTCCAGCTGTCCCAGACCCCTGAATCCCATTATTCACCCCCATCTCCTATTTCTACATCACAAGGGGGGTATTTACTAAACCTAGGAAGCAGAACCCGGAATATTCAGCACCCAGACACAGATACAACTTCGGTATAAACTGCTAAAGTTAAAAGAATTTTTGAAGACGACTCAAAGTCATTTTTTTTAAGGTGGGAATTGCGCTTTTAACTCTAATTTTGCCAAGACAGGACTCCATTCTTAACCATCTAATTGTTCTGCCCGAGTCCAGCTCGGGCAGTGTGAAAAGTAGCTAACTGGAGGGGGGGGGGGGCTGCTTTTAGTTGGTGATATCTCCTCAATGGTAGCAGCTAGAAACATGCAACTGATCTTGTTTGAAAGCAGACATTCCAGGCATTTCAGACAAGACCAAAATGACAGCAATATGTTCAGGACAGAGAAAGATATCACTGATAGAAATCGGGATGCTGTGAATGCAGCTGAAAATGAAAGTAAGAACAGGTTTTACTCGTGATTATTCCCGACTTGATTTCTAACAGTGATTTCTTCTCTGTCATTTAGCTGTCATTCAGCTGTCAGCTTTCATACAAGACCAGTTGCATGTTTCTAGCTGCTACCATTGAGGAGATATCACCATGTAAAGCAGCCCTCCCCCTCCATTTAGCTACTTTTCTCACTGCCCGAGCTGGACTCGGGCTAAACAGTTAGGTGGTTAAAGGGGTTTTCTGGAATTTGGGAAATATGGCCACTGCCCCCTAATACCTCTCCCTCTGTACATTTGGTTTGGATGAGAGTGACGAAGGAAAAGCAGGTTCCTCTAATTGCTGGATCGGTGTGGCAGCCATGTTTCCTTAATCCCAGCTCTGTCCCCCTGCTGTGGAGTTTACAGGGTGACTCTACGATAGCTTCATTTTTACACCCCCTTTGCCCTTTTTTTTTTTTTTTAATGCAGCCCCCTTTCATTTCGGCTCGTCTCGGAGCGTACCTGGGGACTTATACAATTCAGGAAGTTTTCTTTTAGTGAGCGGGGTTCTGTGTTGTCCAGCGAGGACCAGTGACGTGCGCAGAGCTCCTGCATCATCGGCATTCGACATCTGTGACCGTCTATATAGTGTATGTATAACCAGTCTTGTAAATTTAGATATAAATGCCGTATGCACATGTATTCTGTCTCATGATTTGCACCCGTGGCAAAATAAAATGACTATTAACCGATCGCACCGATGCCTTTTCTGCAGGACGACCTTAGGGTCTCGAATTGTCTGTCTTCCGTTAATGCATTGTGGTTACAACCAATATGGCTGCCCCCAGAGCGCTGGTCACTCAGCCTTTTGGGGCTCCTGAATGGCAAATTTGCTTAGTATTTCAGCAGGGAGGATGCGCTACTGCTTAACTAGGCTGATGGGGAAGTTGGCGGCGATGGCGGACATATTGGTCCACATCCTGAAAAATATGACCTTGAAGCGAGGGGAGTATTTAAAGAAGAACTCCCGCAAAAATTTTTATTCTCTGACCTCTTAGAAATATACAGATATAATCTGTAGTGAATGCAATCTTTATGTCAGAGACTGTATTTATGAGTTATCCCCTCTCTTCTAATTGTAGCTGGGTCATGTGACCAACTTTCTGACCTCCAACTGACCCAGGACAGGAAGCCAGTTACTGCTCTATTCATTCCTATGAGACTGAAAGTGAGGCACCCATAGGAATGCATAGAGAATTAGACTTCCTGTCCACACATAAGATGCTGTGTCAGTTGGTGAGTCTGATTGCTGGTCACATGACACAGATGAGAAACATCAGGATGATATAACTCACAAATACAGACACTGGTAAGAAAATGACATTCACTACAGATTACATCATGTACATTTCTAGCAGGACATGGAATAACATTTTTTGCAGGAGTTCTTCTTTAAAGGGGTTGCAGAGAGTAAAAAAAAAAAAAAACATGTCTGCTTTCTTGTAAAAACAGCGCCACTCCTTTTCCACAGGGTATGTGCGGTACTGCGGCTCAGTCCCATTCACTTTGATAGAATTGAACTGCAGTACCACATGCAACCTGTGGATGAGTGTGGCGGTGTTTCTGGAAAGAGAGCAGCCACCTTGTAAAGCCAAGAACACCTGAAGGATTTTTCTATAAGGCCTCGTGCACACGACCGTATGTATTTTGCAGTCAGCAAAACACGGATCCGCAAACAACACGGATGACGTCCGTGTTCATTCCGTATTTTGCGGAACGGAACAGCTGGCCCCTAATAGAACAGTCCTATCCTTGTCCGTAATATGGACAATAATAGGACATGTTCTATTTTTTTGCAGAACGGATATATGGAAACAGAACGCACACAATGTAACTTCCGTTTTTTTTGAGGACCCATTGAAATGAATGGTTCCACATATAGTCCGCAAAAAAAAAAAAAACGGAATGGACACGGAAAGAAAATACGTTTGTGTACATGAGGCCTAAAATTGAGGATGTTGACTCTGCAGACACCCATGCACCTGCAGCGTGCTCGCTTCTCTTTTTGTTATTTGGACGTGGCCTAGTAAGTTCTGCACTTGGAGTAAGAACTTTATTTTTTACCTTCATTTCCCTTTAATGGAGGTTTTATGATACACGCCCCTTTCGAGCGTATTACAAATGTGAAAACCGTTTTTCAGTATCTCATTCCGATGCTGAGATTTGGCCATTTGAAAGTTGTAGGCTCAAAGCCTGAGGCTGCACTACTGAAAATGTTTGATGACCTGCCTCTACTGATTTGTCAGGTGCAGACCTTGTGCGCATCCAAACATCCATGTTCCCCACATCTGCACGATTAACTGCCACACACTGCATGCTCTAGCTCAGAATCTCAGTAGTGCAGCCTCAGGCTTTAGGCCTGTAACTTACAATGATCGTATCTTAGCGCAGAAGTAAGATATCAGAAAGCGGTTTTTGCCTTTTTAATGTACGCTGAAGAGACTTTTTAAGGTCCCAGATGCTGTAAAAGGCTCAAACACTTTGAGAACAAAGTTAAGGTGTTCTCCCCTCGCCCCCTTTTATGTCTAATCTGCACACGGCACACCAGCGCCCGACTCCGTAGAAAGGATCTGACATTTTCAGTAGATCCTTCAGGTCATTTTACTTTAAAAGTGCCTACGTCTCTGCGCGCTCCGACCTCCTCAATCAATTGGTTTCATCTGGAGCACTTCTAACGAGGAATAATAAAGTCTCAGATTCACGCTGGCGTACGGCAGGGCCGGCTTCAGGTCAGCCGCAGGAAATTGAATCTGTGCCGCGTCTCCTATCTCTTCTTATTACTTGGCGACATAATTTACACTGAACAAGTCGCCTGCGAGGATATTAAGACTTGCCTGTGGTTCTCCTGCAGATGGTTCCTCAGCCCACGTCTGGATAGGCGAGCGGCAACATCATCCTTCAAACAGGCTGATTCCTTGTATTTTGCCTGAGATTTTCTCTTAAAGGGGTTATCCCATGAATAATGTAAAAAATTTAAATCAGACATCATATAGTACATGACAATACCTTTCTAACAAAGCTAGAACCAGCCCTGTACCTCACATGGATCCAGAGATCTCCACATTCATTGCTCTGCTAGATTTATATCAAGCTGACAGCTCAGGGGGAGTGTCTTTTCTGCTGCAGCCCAGGAGGCGTGTCCACACTCTCCCTATCACAGCTCAGGAGGCGTGTCCATGCTCTCCCTATCACAGCTCAGGGGGCGTGTCCATGCTCTCCCTATCACAGCTCAGGGGGCGTGTCCATGCTCTTCCTATCACAGCTCAGGAGGCGTGTCCATGCTCTCCCTATCACAGCTCAGGAAACAGTTGAAGGATGAAACTGAGCATGTGCGGCCATCTCAGTGAGCAGGTCAAAGAAATAAGTTAAAAAACAAACAGCAAGTGGCGCTATACAGATACATTTTATTGAATAACTCAGTGACTATGCAAAATTTTTAATTACATGCAATTACAAAAGTATTCAGATCCAGGAGCTGGTTTGAAAACTGTAGAATATTTTTTGTGGGACAACCCCTTTAATCCACGATCAAAAGTGATTTGCTTTGTGCGCCACTCTTTTCTACTGTCTGTAGGTTAAAGGGGTTTTCCGGTACTTTCATATTGATGGTCTAGCCTCAGGATAGGCCATCAATGTCTGACCGACACCCTTGATCCCCACCGATCACATACTGATGACCTATCCAAGACGCTCCCAGAGCATCGGCGGGGGTCCCGGGTGTTGGACCCCCACAAATAAGATACTGATGGATATTAGGTCATCAATATAAAAGTCTTGGAAAACCTCTTTAACCATGGCAGCCATCAACAAGCTGCTGTTGACTGATCTGATCAAATCAAATCAAAGTTTTTTGTTTTTTTTTGTTTTTTTTTCCCCCTCCCGTTTCTGCTATAAAAGCTGTGTCCAAAAAATGCGGTAAGTAGTCGTGCATCACATAAACCCAGCCTTGCAAATTGCCACTTTGTACTTCTTCCCTCCTTCCCTATGTATCGCCATTTTATTTGATTGTGAGTTTTTAAACCCCTTTGTTTCCCATGACACTTAGCCAACTTGTTGATGGTTTCCCTGCAGAAACGACTACGCAGAACAGCAAAAGCCAATCAAAAATAAGAGTAAATATGTCAGGCTTGACGCTGCAGCTTCGCCGGATGTTCATGAGAGTCCGCAAAATCTAGGTGCAGACCCATGGCTGTTGCCCTGGAGCTAGCTGGGAGTTGTAGTGTTTCATCAGCAGGAGAGCCGTCAGTTGGGAAACATTGATAAAAGACTATATTGACTCATACTGTGATAAAGAAGACAGAGGAAGGCGCCGCTTATCCTGAGGGGATTATTACTCCCTGAACGGCTCCGTTAAAACATTCGCCTACAGCTTCCCCCATAGAGTCCTTCATATAAGAGGATGAATGATGGTGAGGTTATAGACTCCGTTATTCATACCGTAAGAGTGGCACATAGTGGGCGGTGGAAAGTCTCTTCTGCTTCACAGATTCGCATCCATCGACAGAACTAAAAACACCCCATCCCCCCCCCCTTGACTTCATTGAAAACAGAAAATTGTAAGATGATTCTGAAAAAATGATGAAACAGATCACAGCAAAAGCCGCAGGTATTATTGTGCTGTTCATGCGAGCTTGTTCATGGTTTCCAATGACAGCATGCAGAATAGTGAGTGCAGCTCTGGAGTATAATACAGGATGTAACTCAGGATCAGTACAAGATAAGTAATGTATGTACACAGTGACTGCACCAGCAGAATAGTGAGTGCAGCTCTGGAGTATAATACAGGATGTAACTCAGGATCAGTACAGGATAAGTAATGTATGTACACAGTGACTGCACCAGCAGAATAGTGAGTGCAGCTCTGGAGTATAATACAGGATGTAACTCAGGATCAGTACAGGATAAGTAATGTATGTACACCAGTGACTGCACCAGCAGAACAGTGAGTGCAGCTCTGGAGTATAATACAGGATGCAACTCAGGATCAGTACAGGATAAGTAATGTATGTACACAGTGACTGCACCAGCAGAATAGTGAGTGCAGCTCTGGAGTATAATACAGGATGTAACTCAGGATCAGTACAGGATAAGTAATGTATGTACACAGTGACTCCACCAGCAGATAGTGAGTGCAGCTCTGGAGTATAATACAGGATGTAACTCAGGATCAGTACAGGATAAGTAATGTATGTACACCGTGACTCCACCAGCAGAATAGTGAGTGCAGCTCTGGAGTATAATACAGGATGTAACTCAGGGTCGGTACAGGATAAGTAATGCATGTACACAGTTGACTGCACCAGCAGAACAGTGAGTGCAGCTCTGGAGTATGATACAGATGTAACTCAGGATCAGTACAGGATAAGTAATGTATGTACACAGTGACTGCACCAGCAGAATAGTGAGTGCAGCTCTGGAGTATAATGCAGGATGTAACTCAGGATCAGTACAGGATAAGTAATGTATGTACACAGTGGACTGCACCAGCAGAATAGTGAGTGCAGCTCTGGAGTATAATACAGGATGTAACTCAGGATCAGTACAGGATAAGTAATGGTATGTACACAGTGACTCCACCAGCAGAATAGTGAGTGCAGCTCCTCAGTATGATACCCCCAGCCGACTGGAACCTCAGGCCTGAGCTAAATGTCCCTCTCCTATACTATTCTATTTCTCCAACGCGTTTCGCCATGCAATATGGCTCATCCAGGAGCAGCGTGACGGGCTGTATAGATGTCTTTGGCAATAGAACTGTCCTGAGGAGAAGGTCTTGGCAGGACCCAGAACAGTGTGGAGCAAGAGAAGACAGCGGCAGCCTAGAGCAGTGCTGTGGACCACCGGTCAGACCGGAGGACGAGAGTTAGTGTGAATACAGTGGCGTGCGTGCCAGAAACTGCCAGCAAGGTGGGCAAAGGCACCCGGTGTATTAAACTACTAATCAAAGTGGATGTCCGGGAATAAAAAAAACATGGCTGCCTTCTTCCAAATGGTGCCACATCTGTCTGGCCAAGGTTTTTGTCTAGTATTACAGCTTTAGGGCTCATTCACACGACCATATCCGTTTTTGCAGTCCGCAAATGGAATGAATGGATCCGCATCCATTACGCAAAATTGCGAAACGGATGCTGACACAAATATACGGTCGTGTGAAAGAGCCCATACTCTACTGAAGTGAATGGCACTCAGCTGCAATAACACACAACACCTGTGGACAGGCGTGACACTGTGTTAGGAAGTAAACCATTGTATTCCTAATCCTGGACATCCCCTTTAAGGAAATACAGAGACCGTCTGCAGAATTATATCTGTGTCGGCACAGAGTGGATGGTTGCCATAGTTACCAATACTGATATATACACACATCTGCGTGTCTATACCGAAGGACTGTTAACCCCGTTCACTGCCCTAACAGCAGAGATACTGGAATTAACCCCCTTACTGCCCTGCACTAACAGGTATTCGGACATTAACCCCTTCACTGCCCTAGACCACTAGTTAGAAGGATATGTAACAAAGCGATTAATCACAGGGCGCTGTTCCAAAAGAGTAGCTTTAATAAATCTTACAAAAATAGGATAATAATGAAACATTAAAAATAGAGACATTAAAAAATAAATACAGTCGGTTATCTATTTTATGTTTTATTGTTATATTATTTTATACTAGTTTTATTAAAGCTACCCTTTTCGGAACAGCGCCCTGTGATTATCGGCTTTTTTTTTTTTTTAATTTTTAATTTATTTTTTTTTTTTTACATATCCTTCAAACCACATTCAGGATCCAGCATCGGGACCATACGGAGAGGAGCTGCGGTTCCACTAGTGGGCCACCACGAAGAGTTGTGCCTGTGCCATACTGACATTTACCTCTACACTGCGCTTAACAACCAGGTATACTGATATTGATCCCTTCACTGCCCTGCACCACCAGTTATACTGACTAACCCCTTCAATGCCTTAGACCACCAGGTATACTGACATTATCCCCTCACTGCCATAGACCAGCTTGGATCTTTGTATTAACCCTTTTGCTGAACGCACAATGTACTGGGCTTAACTCACTCCTTAAAGGGGTTCTCCGGGAATTAAGAAAATGAAAATACTTAAATATTAATTTATAATAAATATATTCCTAAATACCTTTCATTAGTTATAATGGCTCATTTTGTCTGGGGAGCAATCATTAGGAGAAATAAAATGGCCGCCGTCCTATTACTACAAGCAAACCCTGGCCTAATCACACAGGAGGACAAGTTACTTCACAACACTGAGGTAAAGAGCTGCCTCATCCTCCTCTCTGCTTGTCAGGGATTATGATCCTGAATACAGATGATAAGATCTTCAGTTCAATCTCTGTAAAAATGGAGTTCATGAGGAGACATGAGACATACAGAGAGGAGGTGAGTGTGGATAATAAGTAGCAGCTCTTGTAAACAGTCTCCATTACCACAGGCCTGTCCTGTCCTCTCTCTGTACTTCATGTCTCTCAGACTCCATTTTTACAGAGATTGAACTGAAGATCTTATCATCTGTTTCGGATCATACCCTGACAAGCAGAGAGAGAGGAGGCTGAGGCAGCTCTTTACTATGTTGTGAAGTAACGTGTGCTCCTATTGTGATTAGGCAGGTTTTGGTGTATAATAGACGGCGGCATTTTGTTTTCCTGATAATGTCCTAGACAAAGGCCATTATAAATAATGAAAGTGTTTGGAATATATTTATTATAGTAATATTTAAGTATTTCATTTTCTAATCCCGGAGACCCTTTAACTTAACTCCTTGACCACAGTTGGGCTCATGATTGTGTCAGGTGGGCCATGCTGCGGACAAAATTGCGTCCGCGATCTGCATCGCAAAAGTTGTGATGCATTACTTTTGGGTGGGAGGCTTGGAATAAACAGCAAGCTCCGTAGTGCTTCTTAGGTTCATGCTCCGTTGCGTACGCCCTTCAGATTGCGACCCGTTCAGTGATGGTCCACATCTGTGATGCAGTGCAAAAAACAGCTGGGCCGTATTGCCGACCTGCTGTTTTGTGGCCCCGATACGGGCCTGGCCGGAACACTTTCTTGCATGGCCTTTACTGAAATAGCCCCTTCATTACTTAAACACAGCTATACGGCCATTAGCGTTTCACTGATGTGACTACTGGGTTATTGACATTCACCTCTTCATTCACTACTCTTACTGCCTTGGATCACCACTTCACTCACTAAGTTAAACTCATGTATACTTAAATTCCCCTCTTGCCCTATATACAAGTATATTGCCAATAAACCAGTCACTGCCCTAGACGCACCAAGGAACTAAAATTAACCCCTCACTGTCCGACTTGCATTCCAAAGCCTTATAAGATATTGATACAATCAGAGCTGCCCTGAGGACCGGGGACTTTGCCATGTGGTGCTTCAGGACAAGGACTTTCAGTGATGTTGTAGTGGTGTGGCCACTAGTGACTGCCTCCTGCTGAGGAGTGGTTTTGCCGTGGAAGGTAAGTTGTCTAGAACAGTGTTTCTCAGCCAGGTATCCAATAGAGTTCTTTAAGGAAATGGTCAGATAAGGCCATGCTCATAATTCGACTAGTCTCTGATGTAATGGGAAGATTAGTGCAACATTCAGCTCTGTTTTTCCTGTAGAAGTGACACACAGATGGAACCTATTACAAGTCAATGGGGGCTTTTGGTGCCATTATGCGTTGGGATCTAATGGGTCTAATCCCGTCTAGGACAACCTTTACCCCTGGGAACGCTGCTCAGTGGACTCAAGTACACACTACTGTTCGGGCCACTAATGATCTATAAAGAGACTCAGATACAATGTTTGACATCTCATATAGTAACTTATTCATTAGCAGGACAGTAGCCTTAAAATGGCCCAGTTGAGTAAACATCTAGGGAACCATGGCTGAAGGGCCACCCTTCCTCTGGGCAAGGTGGTAGAAAGGCAAAATGAGATATGAGGAGGAGTTGTAGCAGAATATTTACTTTGTGGCTCTATGGATGGATATGACTGTAGAAAATGTCCTACATATATATTGGTGAGTACAGAGACTGAGCCCGGAATCTTACTCTTGATGCAGAAGATAACGAACGGTGGAAAGCCCAGTAAATGTCATAGCCATGATTAAGAACAGAGAGCAAGTGTGGAATATGTTTCATGATGAAAAACATAATTCTCTTCTGTGGAAAGTGTGGTAAATGTCATCTCCATTGATGAGAACAGAGACCAAGCCTAGTATCTGCATCTTGTTCTATGGGATACATCTAACTGTGAAAAGTCAGGTAAGTATCAGTTCCATTACTGAGAAATGAAACTAAGTCTGGAAACTCCTTCTTGATTCAGCAGATGAAGAACTTGTTCTGTAAATACATCGAAGTGATAAAAGTCTGGAACATTTTATGTCTATTAATGAGAACAGAGACCGAACCCAGAATCTGCCTCTTGATGCAACTAATAACTCTGAGAAAATTGTTCTGTGAATATATATAACCACAGAAATTTCAGTAAATGTCATATCCATTATTAAGAAAGAAGACTGACCCGGAATCTGACTATAGCTACAGTAGATAAGTTACTGAATAGATGCAGAAAGTTTGGTAAATGTTAAATCCATTATTGAGAACAGAGACCGAGCCCAGAATTTGCACCTTTTGCTAAAGTAGAAGTTATCTGATCCTCACGTGGTCACCATCAGGTCATTATACTTTCATAGAGTTTTTTTTTTTTTTCATTTTTATCTGATTCCTTTGTAAGAACACATTAAGGTCCTGCTCTAGAAAAACAATGTACAGAAACAAAATATATGACTACGGCTAAACATGGAGGGGCAGAATATTGTGGAAAGATACACAAAATGTGCTTATTGTAGTAGAAAATGCTCTTTGGCTGTTTTTGATAATATGTCTGAGATGGTCTAAAATTACCAGACACAGCTGTGAAGTCCCATATGCCATACCAGAGTGTTTATAAACTGCATTGTTCACTAACACCATATGTTCACTCTTCTGAGTAGTGAGGAATTTGGGTACTTGATCCTGAACATAGTTTGACAATGGCGACTGGTTTAATATTGATAATGTTATTTCCTGGTCCAAAGAGGCAGTATTATAATAGTTATATTCTTGTATATAGAAGCAGTATTATAGTAGTTTTACATAGGAGGCAGTAGTTATATTCTTGTACATAGGAGCAGTATTATAGTAGTTATATTCTTGTACATAGGAGGCAGTATTATAGTAGTTATATTCTTGTACATAGGAGGCAGTATTATAGTAGTTATATTCTTGTACATAGGAGCAGTATTATAGTAGTTATATTCTTGTACATAGGAGCAGTATTATAGTATTTATATTCTTGTATATAGAAGCAGTATTATAGTAGTATATTTCTTGTACAAGGAGCAGTATTTATAGTAGTTATATTCTATGTATATAGAGCAGTATTATAGTAGTTATATTCTTGTACATAGGAGAGTATTATAGTAGTTATATTCTTGTACATAGGAGGTAGTATTATAGTAGTTATATTCTTGTACATAGGAAGAGTATTATAGTAGTTATATTCTTTACATAGGCAGTAGTATTATAGTAGTTATATTCTTGTACATAGGAGGACAGTATTATAGTAGTTATATTCTTATACATAGGAGGCAGTATTTAGTAGTTATATTCTTGTACATAGGAGCAGTATTATAGTAGTTATATTCTTGTACATAGGAGCAGTATTATAGTAGTTATATTCTTGTATATAAGCAGTATTATAGTAGTTATATTCTTGTACATAAGAGTTATATTCTTGTACATAGGAGTAGTATTATAGTAGTTTATTCTTGTCATAGGAGGTAGTATTTATAGTAGTTATATTCTTGTACATAGGAGCAGTATTATAGTAGTTATATTCTTGTACATAGGGCAGTATTATAGTAGTTATATTCTTGTACATAGACAGTATTTAGTAGTAGCATAGGAGGCAGTATTATAGCAGTTATATTCTTGTACATAGGAGCAGTATTATAGTAGTTATATTCTTATACATAGGAGCAGTATTATAGTAGTTTATATTCTTGTACATAGAGCAGTATTATAGTAGTTATATTTCTTGTACATAGGAGCAGTATTATAGTAGTTATATTCTTGTACATAGTAGTAGCAGTATTATAGTAGTTATATCTTGTACATAGGAGCAGTTTATATTCTTGTATTATTAAGTAGTTATATTCTTGTACATAGGGTATTATAGTAGTTTATATTCTTGTACATAGTAGAGGTACAGTATTATAGTAGTTATATTCTTGTACATAGGAGCAGTATTATAGTAGTTATAATTCTGTACAAGGAGCATTTATAGTAGCTATATTCTTGTACATAGGAGCAGTATTATAGTAGTTATATTCTTGTACATAGGAGCAGTATTATAGTAGTTATATTCTTGTACATAGGAGCATATTATAGTAGTTATATTCTGTACATAGGAGCAGTATTATAGTAGTTATATTCTTGTACATAACAGCAGTATTATAGTAGTATATTCTTGTACATAGGAGCAGTAGTTATAGAGCTATATTCTTGTACATAGGAGCAGTATTATAGTAGTTATATCTTGTACATAGGAGCAGTATTATAGTAGTTATATTCTTGTACATAGGAGCAGTATTATAGTAGTTATTTCTTGTACATAGGAGCAGTATTATAGTAGTTATATTCTTGTACCATAGGACAGTATTATAGTAGTTATATCTTGTACATAGGAGCAGTATTATAGTAGTTATATTCTGTACATAGGAGCAGTATATAGTAGTTATATTCTTGTACATAGGAGCAGTATTATAGTAGTAGTTATATTCTTGTTACATACATAGGAGCAGTATTATAGTAGTTATATTCTTGTACATAGGAGTAGTATTATAGTAGTTATATTCTTATACATAGGAGGCAGTATTATGTAGTTAGTTGCTTGTAACATAGGAGCAGTATTATAGTAGTTATATATATAGCTTGTACATGGCAGTATTATAGTAGTTATATTCTTGTACATAGGAGCAGTATTATAGTAGTTATTCTTGTATATAGGAGCAGTTTATAGTAGTTATATTCT
>ONZH01005787.1:0-125626 GCA_900303285.1 Rhinella marina | reverse complement strand
CTGACTGACACCCTGTTAACGGTGGCTATTTAGTCTGCGACCCAGACAAATGTCGCACAGAGAGTTTTCTGGATCAAGCGGTAGATGATATTGGTAGCAAATGACTTGGTTGTATTGTGTGACGTACAGAAAGTGTCACCTGGACAGTATATACGGATGGGAGCGAATGTGCTGAACTGTGACACACAGAAAGGTTACACAAAGCTGAGTAAAATGGATTTGTATCACTGAGCTAAAACAACTGAAAAAATAATTTTTTTTTAATATTTTGTTTTTTATATTTTTTTTTACAATTTTGTTTTTTTGGGAACGTGACGTGCAGGAAATATGGTAGAACTGACTGACACCCTGTTAACGGTGGCTATTTAGTCTGCGACCCAGACAAATGTCGCACAGAGAGTTTTCTGGATCAAGCGGTAGATGATATTGGTAGCAAATGACTTGGTTGTATTGTGTGACGTACAGAAAGTGTCACCTGGACAGTATATACGGATGGGAGCGAATGTGCTGAACTGTGACACACAGAAAGGTTACACGCAGCTGAGTAAAATGGATTTGTATCACTGAGCTAAAACAACTGAAAAAAATAATTTTTTTTATATTTTTTTTTATATTTTTTTTACAATTTTGTTTTTTGGGAACGTGACGTGCAGGAAACTATGGTAGAACTGACTGACACCCTGTTAACGGTGGCTATTTAGGTCTGCGACCAGACAAATGTCGCACAGAGAATTTTCTGGATCAAGCGTTAGATGATATTGGTAGCAAATGACTTGGTTGTATTGTGTGACGTACAGAAAGTGTCACCTGGACAGTATATACGGATGGGAGCGAATGTGCTGAACTGTTACACACAGAAAGGTTACACGCAGCTGAGTAAAATGGATTTGTATCACTGAGCTAAAAACAACTGAAAAAAAATTTTTTTTTTTATATTTTGTTTTTTTGGGAACGTGACGTGCAAGAACTATGGTAGAACTCACTGACACCCTGTTAACGGTGACTATTTAGTCTGTGACCAGACAAATGTCGCACAGAGAATTTTCTGGATCAAGCTGGTAGATGATATTGGTAGCAAATGACTTGGTTTGTATTCTGTGACGTACAGAAAGTGTCACCTGGACAGTATATATGGATTGGAGTGAGTCAGTGCCTGAACTGTGACACACAGAATGGTTCCACAGTGCTGTGTGCAATGGATTTGTATCACTGAGATAGGAACAATAAAAAAAAAACAGGGTTAGATATGGCGATAGCTGCACTACTAGTGCCAGCCAGCCAAGTGACAAAAATAATAAAATAAAATGTCTTCTAGCCCTTAGAAGGGCTGTTGGGTTCTTTGTGGGGTGATCCCTGCCTAACAGACAACTAAATGCAGGCCCTAACACTGTCCCTGAAAGGCAGCAGCTCTATCCCTAACGACATCCAGACGGCATCTGAGACGAGCACCGTGGCCAGTCGGTAGTATATTCCTGGGTCACCTGATCAGGCCAGCCAACCCCTGCTATCGACATGTAAGGGCCCCACGTGATGCTGGGTGGTACGCAGAGTCTCCTGGCTTGTGATTGGCTGTGTTTTTAGGCGCCAAAAAAGCACAATGCGGAAGTTGCCATTTCCTCGAGTGTGGCGAGATACTCGTCCGAGCTGCGAGTACTTACG
Organism: Rhinella marina; assembly: GCA_900303285.1. Lineage (NCBI taxonomy): Eukaryota > Metazoa > Chordata > Amphibia > Anura > Bufonidae > Rhinella > Rhinella marina. Next base: position 123,967 of record ONZH01005787.1, on the reverse strand, counting down.
AGTACCCTAATACTCGAACGAGTACCAAGCTCGGACGAGTATGCTCGCTCATCTCTAGTCCAGACCCAGAGACGTCATTTGCCGCATTCATTTTTATGCACTCAAGGAGCAAATCCTCTATAATGCTCGCCAACATCCTTCGATGACCTGTGACGGAGCTCCCATCGTGATATTGCAGGACTTATCTCGTCACACCCTGGCACAGCGAGCCGCCTTGAAGCCCCTTCTTAATACGCTGCGAGACCACGACATTCCATACCGCTGGGGCTACCCTTTTGCGCTTATTGCTGGTCACAAAGGTCAATCCGCAACTTTCCGGAATCCAGCGGATCTCTCCTCCTTTCTCCACAAGCTGGAGCTCCCACTGATGAAACTTGGGCTGTGGCCCTCACTTCTCACAACATCATCTGGTACCTCTCAACGTATACCGCCATCTCAAGTTCAGCGGGACTCGGGATTGCCTACTCGCTCCCCCAGAAGAAGACGCCAACATCAACCAGACTCTTCTCGCTCCCCCTCCTTGCTGGGGCCAAGCAACTAAGATCTTCTCTTTGTAGGACTCCTACTATTCTGCTAAGCATGTCTTTGGGTCCTAACCAGTTCATTTAATCTAAGTTCTTGCCTTTAGGTTTGCCATTATTCTCTGTTTTCCGCCTCATTTTAAGTGGATGGTTATCAAGTATTTTATCTTTTTTTATCACTATTAGGGGGGTGCGGCGGTCTCTCTTTTGCTTGACCGCCACCTAACCCAAACTATTTGAGAGGCTCCCCTGGGATCTGGTATCTCAGGTGACGGTCTCTTCTGACCTGCTGGTCTCCTCTTATTGCACGGTGTTTACCCGTGTTTAGTCCATAGACACCGTATTATAGTTTACACAGAGTGGTTTTTTTTATTTTTTATTTTCTCTCCCCTCCTAAACTCTCCTCTTGTGTCTACCTATACCCCTAACCATGTCTTCCTTGAAGTTCGCGTCCCTTCAACCCTAAAGGCCTCAACACTCCAGAGAAAAGGTCACAAATTCTTCACCATTTTCACCGGCAACAGGTACAGCTTATTTGTTTTCAAGAAACCCATTTCAAAAAGGGGTTGCTCCTAGCATTTGGCATAAATATTATACTTCTTGGCACCAACTCTGAGCTGAATAAAACCAAGGGGGTCGCCATAGCGATACATAAATCCTTGACTCACCAAGTGCTCAGTTGTACAATTAATGCCGAGGCTAGGTACATTGTACTTTCCCTCCCTATCAGTGGTCAAGAGTTTACCTTCCTCAATGTCTATGCCCCTAATCAAAATCAGGACTCTTTCCTCACTGATTTCATAGATAAAGTGCTCCCCTGCGAGGTACAGTAATACTGTGCGGGGACCTAAACTTAACTCTACATCCCACGCTTGATAACTCCTCGGGGTGGGCCACTCTCTCCTATCAGGCAATTAAGAAAGTTAAGCGGGCTTTCCTGCAATTGCAGCTAGGTGACGCATGGCGTATTCAGCATCCCACAGACAGAGACTACACCTATTACTCTCCGCCTCACTCTTCATACAGCCATATTGATTACATACTAGTTCAACATCAGGCCCTTACTTGGTTAGAATCCGCTCGCATAGGTAATATCCTGTGGTTGGATCACGCACCAATATTCTGTTCTCTTAAGCTCCCTAACCTCACGAAGGGTCAGTGGACATGGAGACTGAATGAGTCCCTCCTTCTTGACACAGTCTGTGCTGCAGATATCTCCCAAACTATCACAAACTTCATAACTGATCATTCACAAGATACTACCTCCCTGCCTATACAATGGGAGGCTCTCAAATGCGTCCTACGTGGTGTCTTTATTAAACATGGGGCCCGACTCAAGAGGGAGAAGGCTCATTCGCTCACTATTGCCCTTCAAAAAGTTGCCTCTCTTGAACTGGCTCACAAACGCGCTCTTTCCCAGTCCATTATGCGTGACCTTCAAAATGCTCGCCTGGAGGCCAAACGTCTGTTGGAGACCTCTTATAGGCAAATGATACAAACATGTCGTAGCAAATTTTACGAATATGAAAATAAAAGCGGGCAATTGTGGGCCAGAGCTCTGAGAGGGCAACTTGCTACTTCCCATATCCCAATAATCAAATGCTCTAATGGCTCTTTGGCTCATACTACTCCGGATATTGCTGCCTCTTTTCACGCTTTTTACTCAGATCTCTACAACTTACCACCTTCTGCTGCCCCGCAGGATCCTCATCTTTCTTCCGCCACCCGCCTTTCTGTAGAGGACTTGGCATCCCTGGACACCTCCTTTTCATCAGGAGAACTTCAGGAGGTGCTCAAATCCTTACCAGGGGGAAAAAGCCCAGGACCAGACGGTCTCTCAGCTAGATTTTACAAAATGTTCTCTTCTTCTCTCTCCCCTATCCTCCTCAAGGTTTTTGATTCAGTGTCGACGGACTCCCCTTCCCGGCACAAACCACAGAAGCTCATATAGCAGTTATTCCTAAACCGGGCCAAGACCCACAGGTCTGTGCGAGTTATCGCCCAATATCCCTATTGAATGTGGATTTGAAAATATTCGCCAAATTGATAGCGAACCGCTTGAATCCTCTTTTACCTTCCTTAATCCACTTTGACCAGGTGGGGTTTCGTGCCGGGAAGGGAAGCTAGGGACAATACCCTAAAGACTCTCGATATTATTCATTACGCTCAGACCCACCAGATCCCCCTTATGGTCCTTTCCTTTGACACAGAAAAGGCCTTCGATCGTATATCATGGCCGGCCCTCCGCGCCACTCTATCACATATAGGTCTGGGCCCGTTATCCCCCTTGCTCTATATTTTAGTTATGGAACACCTTTTGTCTGCAATCCATGACAATCCAGATATCACTGGCATCAGTATTGGAAACAATGAGTACAAATGTGAGGCCTTTGCGGACGACCTTTTGTTATATATAACAGATTCTGTCAGGTGCTTTCAGGGACCTCACCGAAACCCTTATCCTCTATTCTAAATAATGCGGACCCCTCCCCACGGCATCATTTTGAGTATCTCCAACTTCAACACTTCTACGCTGCTACCCGACCCACACATAAACTCTCCAGAAAATTGACAACTTTTGAGCAATTCTGTCTAGCGCCGTCAGGGGTTTTCCGTGATATTTCATCACTATATAAACTGCTCATCCAACAGAAAACTACCCAAGCACTGTCTTTCTGCAGGGCATGGGAGACTGATCTAAGTATTCATTTAACCCAAACTCAATGGCACAAATGCTACCAGCTCTCACACAAGGCTCTGATATCAAAATCCCAAGAAACTGGCTATAAAATAATATCACGCTGGCCTCACTTCTGCACAAATGGTTCCCCTCGGTCTCCGATCGCTGCTGGAGATGTGGCGTGGAGGAGGGAACCCTGCTCCATGTATGGTGGCATTGTCCGGTCTTACGTAATTACTGGGACTCCATTCACAGGGCTATATGTGAAGTAACGAGTATCCCGTTTCCGAATTCCCCTGAAGCTTTTCTACTATATGTTTTTGATCTAAACATTCCTGCATACAAAAAATCTCTCCTCAAGTATCTTATTCAGGCGGCTAAGACGGTGATCCCTCGCCATTGGAAGGAAACAACCCCACCTACTGTGGAGGAATGGTTTGAGGAGGTTATGTTTCATCAGAGAATGGAAGAACTGATCATTCATAACTCTCTGGAGTTGGATCACTTTCTAAAAGTATGGGGTCCCTGGGACTCTTTTCGCTTCTCAAGCGCATCCCCTACCCCCCTGTTCATTCCTTCCCCCTCCTTCCTATCTCAACCCCCCACCCCCCATTTTTTCCCTCCCTCTTTTCTTTCATGTTTTTGTTGATTGGTTACTTATTGGTTGGCAAATGCCGACTAGCATGTTAGTACTGTATTTGTACTTTATTTGGTCATATTTGCTGTCTTTGTTGTAATCGCTTTTTGTTTTTACTGTGTCTAATGCCTATTTTTTCATATGTATACAATTTTCCAGTTTTCTTCCCAAAGAAGACAAGTATGGCACATGTGTCTTTGGTTTGTTACGAAATGCTTTATTCAATGGCTTTGTATGTCAATATACATGTTCAGAAAAATTCCTGAAAAACTCAATAAAACATTTGAATTGAAAAAAAAAATCTGCACCGCAAAAGCTATATAGCGCTCCTTCTGTTCCAAATCCTGCCATGTGTTCCCACAGCAGTTTACCACCACATATGGGGTGTTTCTGTATTCAGGAGAAAATGGGTAACAAATTATGTGGTGCTTTTTCTCCTGTTACCACTTGTGAAAATGAAAAATTTGGGGCGAAAACATCATTTTATTGGAAGAAATGAAACTTTTTACTTTCACAGCCAAGTGTTTCCAAATTCCATAAAACGATTAGGGGGTCAAAAGAAATATATTCTTTAAGGGGTGTAGTTTCCAAAATGGGGTCACTTTGAGGGTTTCCACTGTAGGGGTACGTCAGGGTCTCTTCAAATACAAAATGGCGCCTAAAAACCATTCTAGCAAAATCTGCCTCTAAATTCCATATGGCGCTCCTTTCCTTCTGACCACTGCCACATGCCCATAGAGCAGTTTACCACCACATATGGGGTATTTCTGTAAACTGCAGAATCAGAATAATGTATATTGAGGTTTATTTTGCTGTTAACCCTTGCTGTGTTGCAAGAAAAACAATATTAACATGAATAATCTACCAAAAAAGTAAAATTTTGAAATTTCACCTCCACTTTCCTTTAATTCTTGTGGAACACCTCAAGGGTTAACAAAGTTTGTAACATCAGTTTTTTTATAATTTGAGGGGTGTAGTTTCTAAAATAGGGTCATTTATGGGTGGTTTCCATTAGGTAAGCCCCTCGAAATCACTTTATAACTGAATTGGTGCTCCAAAAAATGGTTTGGGAAATTTTGTTAAAAATGTGAAAAATTGCTTCTAAACTTCTAAGCCCTCTAACTTCCTAAAAAAATAAAATGACATTTACAAAATGATGCCAACATAAAGTAGACATGTGGGGAATGTTAAGTAATGAATACTTTATGAGGTATCACTTTCTGTTTTAAAAGCAGAGAAATTTAAATTTTTGGTAAATTTGGGATTTTTTCATGAATAAAGGTGAAATATATTGACTCAAATTTATGACATTTTAACAAATTATGTCATTAAGTACAATGTGTCATGAGAAAGCAATCTCAGAATGGCTTGGATAAGTAAAAGTGTTCTAAAGTTATTACCACATAAAGTGACACACGTCAGATTTGCAAAAATCGTCCTGGGATTTAAGGTGAAAAGTGGCTCGGTACTGAAAGGGTTAAGCTGGAAATATTCAGAAATCTGACAATTTGGTCTTTGTATTGAGGATGGCATAATAAATAAGTATTGTTTTTCCAAGACCTCTAAATGGAAGAACGGGATGAAAACTCTAGGGTACAAAACACTGGGGCATGATCCGACGAAGATGAGATTTCTATGGAGGAAGATTTCGTCATATTCAACAGACATGTAGGTCAAAGCGAGAAAAAGATCTGTGACGGGGGGAATAGAATGAATATTTCCTAGAACACGCATTTAAACATCTGAAAGAATCATACATGTTGTTATTTCTTAGCCAAGTACCTAATGAGGGAGTTTGTGTTCTCCATTTATTAGTAGAATCTAGAACTTTATCTGGAATAATATTAAAATCTCTGCATACTAGTAAAGGGCCTTTTTGAATTTTCCCCAGAAGTTTGTTGAGAAATCGTATCTTGGATTTATTGGGGGCATAAACTGTAGCTAAAGTAATCATATTAAAGTCAACTACTAGATTTTCTACTTGGAAATGAATAGAATCGCTTACTGCTATAGCAACCCCTGCCTTTTTATTTGCCGAGTTAGCCAAAAACATCTGCGAGAAACCTTGACGCGAAAAGGCAGGATAATTATTTTTTACAAAGTGTGTTCTTGCAAACATAGAATGTCTGTATGAGCCGCTATAGCATCTTTCCATATTGAAGATCTCTTATATGGGGAATTTAAAGACATAATCCTAACCGCCATTGTGGGGCCACTGAGAATGCTTGACCTTAGAAATTGAGGCTTGTAGAAATATATATATATATATTACTCATACGGAAGATATGCAGATGATTAAAACCAAAACAAACAGAGAACAATAAAACCTGAACAGAATTCTGGGAATGCTGTGAAAAGGATTAGAGTTGAGCGAACATGCTCGTAACGAGCACTGTAGTGCTCGGATCCCCTGCGCTCGCATGGGCGCAGCCATCCGGATCTGTCCTCCTCACCCGACTGCAAGTCAGTAGGGATGGATCCTTTTGGTATGACACACTCGTGTGTCATACCAAACGGATCCGCCCCCATTGACTTACAGTCAGGTGAGGACGGATCCGGATGCCTGCGGCCATGCGAGCGCAGGGGATCCAAGAACTACAGTGCTCGTTACAAGCACGTTCGCTCAACTCTATAGAGGATACATAACAGGAACCAAGTAATCCAGTGTCCCAAAAACACACAGGGGGTCATAAAAGTTTGGACCATGGAGTGACTCCCTCAAAGGTCTAGGTAGAGTTGAAATGGATCCTAGAGAATCCAGGTTACCATAGAGTTCAGTCTCCCACCGTTGACCAGTCGCGTGAGATATGTCTCGGGCTTTTTTCAGTTGCGCCCATATTGGAAGATGATCCTTCTATTTTCCAGGACTGTAAAAGAGACTCTCCTTCTTCTGGGCTTTTCAGGATGTGCAATTTCACGTTTTTGTAGATCAGAAGCTTGAGAGGACAACCCCATCTGTAAGGAATTTTAGATTCTCGTAGAATGGCTGTAAGAGGAGAAAAACTTTTCCTTGCTTGAAGTGTTGCTTGGACAGATCAGCATAGATTTGTATTTGTGAAAAGGTCTTGGGAGACTTTTGAGTTTGCGAACCGCCACCATTAGTGCATCTTTGACATGATAAAAGTGTATTCTTTCTATCACATCTTTAGGAGCAGATTCAGGGATGTGTTTTGGCTTTGGAAGGCGATGAGCCCTATCTATAAGCAGGAATTGAGGGTCAACATCCAGAAGGACCGCTTTCATGAGGTCTTGGAGGAAAGGTATAAGGTCATTGTGTGTTAAAGAATTTGGAATACCACGAAATTTTAGGTTGTTTCGTCTATTTCTATCTTCCAGATCTATTAGTTACGTGTTCAAAGCTTTCACCCCATCTTCCAGAGAATAATGCGCATCTATTAGCTCATTGTGAGAGCTTGTGAGCTCCCCCATTTTATTTTCAATGTAATCTACTCTGGAGCCAATGTCATCAATTAACATAGTTATAGAATAGGTCATTTGCTTCATGTGAGCTGTGAGAGATCTGTGCAACATAGACATCATGGATTTGATGATTGTTACTGAAGCTGCTTGATCAGATGCAGGGAAATCTTTTAGAGGATCTAGTAGGTCTTCCTGACCATTGGGAGAGGTTTTATGGTCGTCTGATATTTGAAGATTAGAATTGCAATCTTGCAACTGCATGTTCGCATTGGCGTTTAAAGCCCTTGTTTTCTTGCTGGGATGAGAGTCCCTTTTTTTCCAAAGGAGAATTAGGTGACACTGTGACCTCTGCATAAACCTGAGCCTGAGATAGACATTCATCTGGGGGTGATGAAGATATGTGTTGCGGCGTTGTGACCGACGTCATATCTATTGCTGCCTGTTGTCTCACGGTAGATACAGTCCCTTCCTCAAATGAAATATATATATCTCGCCTACCCGCTCCGAAGACAGGATTCTGGATGCTGGTATAGGTGCCAGGAGGCGAGGTATTATCCTGAGGCAAGTGCGGTAATGGCGACGTTCCTCCCACACGTGGCGCACAAACCGTTTCAGAGGCTGCCCCTGAAGAAGGTCTCTGTAATGGAGAAGAAGAGGGACACGATTCCAGTCTTTGATTATAAACCGGAGGGCCACTATTCTCTTCCAACGATGGTGTCCTGCAGTGAGGTGTCTGGTGCGCAGGTGATTTTCTTCCCGCTGGGATACCGCTACAGAGGCTGCGCCGGAACAAAGCCGCGGTGCAGGAGAAGAAGGCCACGCTTCTGGAGAGAAGAAAAACTCCATAAGGCGTAAACCGGGTCTGCTCGCCTTCTTCCTAGTCATCATGGTTGACGGTAAGAAAGACCCGTTGTACGAGACAGAGTCTGTTGGGATTCAATGCTTTAGGGTCGCTTTTGAAGGATTAAGTAACGGAGCACATCTAATCAGCCACCATTTCTCTCAGCTGCAGGCCACGCCCCCAGCGCAGGGGATACGAAGACTGGCGCAGAAAGTGCCGGTCTTGATAAATCTCCCCTATAGATTGCAGTGGTTCTAAAAATTTTCCCTGTCATGTAAAAGTACCCAAGGATGATGTTCCTAATACATAAAATGAAATATTAACTGCACTGCATTATGCACAATCTGTTCTTAAAGGGGTTTTCCTGAAATAAAAGATTCCTGCCATGGAGGTGACATTTGTAACAAGCGGTCGTAGGGACTCTCGTTATCTGCCTGTGTAATACCGCAGATGATTACCCAATGAATGAGCAAACACTTGTTCATTGGGCAATCACAATCTTTCAGCAGGTTTAAAAATCATTGCTTGCCGGGGGCAGATTGTGGTGTGTAATCATGGTTTGTTGCCAGCAAACAACAAGTCAGTATAGGGACAAGCAATGGCATTAGTGATCACTCCTCCCCATACTGTGGAGGAGATCACTACGTGTAATAGCAGCAGTCTCCTTCACTGACGAGCAGGTGATTGTTGGGAAGGAACACTTCCCTCCTGACAATCGTCTTCCTGATCACTTGGTGTAATACTAGCCCTAAGGGCTCTTTCACACGAGCGGATGAAGTTGTCACTGATGTTATAGAGAGGTACAGAGCATTATCAATCATGTTAATGCTCCGTGCCTCTGCTGTCCTGCTCGGGGCTTGGCTCTCTTACACGCAGCGGATACCTCGGACAGCATCCGCTCGTGTGAAAGAGCCCTAAGGCTGCTGACAATCATCCAACAAATGAGCAGACATTCATTCATCAGTTGATTAGATCTTTTATGTGGCACATAAGATGATTGTTTGCTGGCAGTAAGTTGCCCTGTGTAAAAAGGGATGTGGTGCCAGCAAACAATGAATCTGTATGGGGATGAGCGATCACAGAAGTAATGGTTAATCCATACAGAGGAGATGATTGCTGCTTGTAAATCAGTTCATTCCTGATAATTGCCTGTGTATCAGCCCATGTAAAAGAGCCCTCAGATGTCATATTAGCTCAGTATAGCAATTTTATTTTAGGTTATGATGTCAGTTTTCATAAATATCATCTATGTGTTTTTTAACATTTATCAAATTGGTGTAAACCAATCAGATTCCAAGTTTAATTTTCCAAAGGAGCTGTCAAAAATTGGAATCTGATTGGTTGCTATGGGCAACTAAGCCAGTTCTACTTTACACCAGTTTGATAAATGACCCCATTGGTTTTTGGAGAGCGATATACCAATATAGTTTTTGTATTTATTTTGTCAGTGGAACGACTTTTATGCAAATGGTGTCTCTACCATAGAGGCAGGGCATGCTACTGTTATTGAGCCCATAGAGCATCTCCTACCAATGGTTAGTGAAATGCACATGGATGCTATCTTTGTTGTCAGTGGTTTTCACGGGCCCAAAGACTTCAATGGGCGCATTCGGTCTGCATCACCCACAGTCAATGGAAAAACACAGATGTGTGAATAAATACACTAAAATCAAGGGATAAGGGTGTTGTTCACATGTCTGTGATTTACTAATGTGTGAATAAGCAATTATACATAATTATACATAGGACTAGAGATGAGCGAATCTATTCGCCACTTCGTATATTCGTTACGAATCCTCCTTATTTCCTACTCCGAAGCGAATCCGGATTTATTCATATTCGCTTTGTTTGATTCATAAGGGCCCTTGCAGACGAGCGTTAAACACAGACGTCTCCCGCATCGCAGGCCCTGGCTTGAACTCCCGGCACTGAACGGGGTTACATACAGTAGCATCATAATGATTTATGATGCTATGTAACCCTTACAGTTCTGGAATGTGTTGGATAACACTAACATAATGCTGTCAGTGTTATCCAATACATTCCAGACTTCTAAGGGTTACATAGTATCATAAATCTGTATAATGCTATGTAACCCCGTTCAGTGCCGCGAGTTCAAGCCAGGGCCCGCAATGCGGGAGACGTCCATGTCTAACGCTCGTCTGCAAGGGCCCTAAATGTTCTTAAAATTTTAAACGCTAACGCTGCGTAAAGGAACCGTCCTATGGTTTTCAGTCGAGCGAGGCAGTGGCTTCCTTGCGGACGACGAGGACAGCAAGGAGTACTTTGTGGGCCGCAGGTCTGTGAAACGGTCTTACCTGCCCCAAGCCAGTCACAGCCTACAGTGAGGGATCAGGTGGAATATACCCCCATGGCATCCCTGAAAGGCCCTTTTACTACCAGGGTGACGTTATTGTCTAAGCCCCTGTTCCCTGCATCACCACCAGAAGTTTGGCTGGAGGGACCAGCAGCCACAGGACACGTGCACTGCCTATAAGAGTCATCAGATGGCACCCTCCGTTTCTGGGAGAAGCCACAGCCGGAGCCTCTGATCCCTGGATTGCCACCACCACCACCACAGTCCTTTCACCTGGGTCAGTGTCACGTACCGTGTGGTTATCGTGACACGTGTTTCATGTTGCTCATGTTTGTGCCCTGGTATTACGGATTTGGTTGTATGCTGGTTGCCAGGGGCAACGTGTATATTGTTGGTGTCTCGGTTGTTCTCCGTGACACGGCTTCCATGTTGCTCATGTTTGTGCCCTGGTATTCCGGATTTGGTTGTATGCTGGTTGCCAGGGGCAACGTGTATATTGGTGGTGTCTCGGTTGTTCTCCGTGACACGGCTTCCATGTTGCTCATGTTTGTGTCCTGGCATTCTGGCTGAGCTAGTAGGCCGTGGTTGCCAGGGCCAACGTGTAGTTTTGGTTGCTGGTATGTTCCCTTCTTATTGCATACTTCCCTCCTTCCCTGTCTGGTTCTCATGGGGTTAACATATTGACCTGGGTGTGGTCACTAGGTGCTTTTATTCTGTTGTTGCTAGCCTGGTGGGTTAGTTGTGCTCCAGCCTCCGTTGGTGCTGGAGCTATGCACCTTTCCTGGGATTCCATCTGCCCAGTCCTTGTGGCCACTTAATATGTCATTGAGGTCTTCCCGTGGTCCTCTCATCCCCTTCCCTTATTCCTGTTATTTGGTTTATGTACGGGTGGGTGTTTGGTCTGTGACTGCCATGTGTCTTCTGACATGGAGTCCAGACATTTCCTGTATGTATGTGCCTTCGGTGAGAGGGCTCCAGGGTTCCCCGGAGGGGGAACAGCGATACTGTGAGTTGTTGCTGGTGAGCTGGTTCCTGGGTGTGTTGTGTGTACTGTGTCCTGTTAGGTGTTCGGGATCCAGTACAGGTGCCTGGGCTCAGTCTTTGGTGTATGGACTGCTGGTGCTTCTATCAGCAGTATCAGCAGGTAAGTTGCCAGGTGCACCAGGACCATCCTGGAGGTGCAGTCAGTGAGTTCTGGATAAGTGCATCCCTACCATCTGGGGCTCTGTGAAGAACGGGGCTCACTGGGTTTCTGCCCTCTGGGTTTGGTTTCTGGTGTTTCCGGTGCACTTGGTTCAGTGGTTTTCCTTGCCACTGGCTTCTTGCCTGCTGATCGGTTTTCATCTCACTGTAGTGTATCGGTGTATGCTCGGTGTGGAGTTTCCCCTCCCACACCGTAGCGTGACAGTCAGCTGACTACATCATCTTTCACATTCCAGCCCACGGTGATCCAGTACCAGCTACCACTGAAAATGAAGTCAGCAGTAGCCAAGGGAGCTGGAGGTTCTTCCTTGGGTGCAGACTTGCCTGAACTGCTGCAGCCAGAAGTCCTTACCCCTGCTGTCCCGGCAGAAGTATCCGGAAAGGTGAAGCGTCAAGTGGCAGCAGCACTCACGAGTGTGACCACCACCCGGTCAAGTCTGACTTCTGGAAGAAGAGGGCAGTGGAGCTCAACCACGGCAGCCAGCGTGGTCTACAGGAGGCAGGAGCGTCCTTCAGCAACAGTAGCAGCGAGGAGGACTTCAGGTCCCTCATCTGAGGAACCCCCTACAATTGGCTGTCTGGCTTTAAAGGGAACCTGTCATCTCCGAAACACCCCCTGAACTAGAGTAAGCGGTGTATAGTGTAAGTGATGCTGAATCCGAATATGTAAGTTTTATCTTCATACTCACTTCCATTCTGACGCTGTGCTCCCACAAACCTGCAGTAAAATGCACTCACTGGACTCTTCTTTGAGTCCTCTCCATTATGTGAGTGAGCACTGGAGTCCACTGAGTGCATTTTACTGCAGGTTTGTGGGAGCACAGCGTCAGAATGGAAGTGAGTATGAAGATAAAACTTACATATTCGGATTCAGCATCACTTACACTATACACCGCTTACTCTAGTTCAGGGGGTGTTTCGGAGATGACAGGTTCCCTTTAAGGACACCTCTGGACCTATGGGAGCCACAACATGGACTGCACCTGACGGGTGAGAGCTAGTTGGCACTTGTTTTTAATTTATCTTGTTTTTATTCCCCCCTGTTTGACTCTCACCCAGATGGACATGGCTTGTCAGGACTCCCCTCCCATTCTGCAGAAAATTCACAGTTGTGCCTAAGCGTGCCTATTTTCCTTTTTCCCCCCTCAAGGTATTTGGGAGTCCCCTTTGCAAAAAGGGTTCACTATTTGCCGCTATTTTATATTATCCATGTGGATTACACATTACCTGTTTGGATTACAAAATTACCTCACGTGGATTACAATTGAATTTTGGACTATGTGTTCCAGTGTTTTATGCCAAGCAGACATGAGGAGAGACTCAAACGTATATCTGAACCTATTATGCTTGCAAATGTGAAATTGATTGCACTAAAATGTTTGCATAATTATGTCTTTGCAATATTTTAGCAATAATGTTTTTATAGGTTCAGCAACGTTCAAGCACTTTAGCCCATTGTGTGTATTCTTTTTAAGGTACTGCAATGTGTCCTATTATGCACTTATTGTATGGTGTGTTTGGTAAATTATGCACTTAGCCGGATAGCTAGCACCTTACTTTTCTAGCTCATATGGACTGCCTCTGAGGACTGTATGCCGCGGCCTCGCGTCGTGCGTGCATATGACGCAATCGCGAGTCAATAGTGCGCTAAGGATTTGTACGCACTTTGTACGCTAATGCTTACGCATTCAGTTCAGTAGCGTACTTTTAACAACGCTTAGACTGTATGTTCGTAATTTGTGCAGGAATGTTCGCAAAACAACGGTTATTTTTAACACAACTTCGACCGAATAAATTCGTATTAAGAATGAATCTTATCATAAATTTGTTGATTATTCGCCAAAGCAAATTTTTGAGGATTCGATCATCTCTAAATAGGACCCTACTCTAAAATGACTCACCTTTCCTTGTGCCTGTAGGCCTCCAAATGAACTCAGAGAAAAGTAAGATCCATTTATAACCGCATACGGAAAGATGGATGGTTAGGGTGCAAGACCAAAATGGAGGCAGAAATGCCTCTACATGCATACTGCAAAAATAAAAGACAAGTTTAGTTTAATTGTGTTTTCTGATGGTTAGGGTGTCTATTTTTCACAGCAAAATTTCAACCACTGGAAAATCCATAGCTGCTACATGTGGATTTATTGCAGATTTTGCTGCTTATTTGCCACAGAATTAAGTAACTTGGCATCCTGAGGATTTATCTGTTGGGCCTATGGTTGCGGTATGGTAGATGGGTTGTCCACCTCTAGTAGGCGACTCTCTGTTGAGATAGCAGTTTAGTATTCATTTATACTTAGTACTCCGTTTCTTAAGCCTAACTTAGGCTACCTTCACACTTGTGGTAGCCTTTTCCTGCAGTCTGTTCCGGTGGGGGAACAGCCTGCCGGATACGTGCTCCCGCAAGTCCACCGTGCCACCGGAGGTCCGCTCTGGCCCCATTCACTATAATGGGGGTAGGCCAAAGGCCGCAGCACAGCAAACATGTCAAGAGGTGGCCAGACAAAAACCGCAGCATTATTAACCATGCGGTAGCATGGATCCAGCAGGCTGCTCCCCCACTGTAACAGCCTGCTGGAAAAGGCTACCGCAAGTGTGAAAGTAGCCTTAGACTCAGGGGTGCACCACCAATGAGGCCAGGTGAGGCGATTGCCTCGAGCAGCACCAGGTAGGGGTTATTTTAAAAAAGTCAGCCAAAGGAGCACTTTAAAATAGTTATAAAATTGTAAAATAATATATATTCATCTGTTTTATCCCCTGCCACCTCCAGTGATGCCATTACGATCCTCCCCCGCTGCTGCAGCTTTCCATTAAACTTTTCTGCTGCAGCAGTGATGTGCCATAAACCCTCGACACCACTGCAGCCAATCGTATGTGGCATATGACCACTGAGGGCAATGATTGGCTGCAGCAGTCATATGCAGTACACAGGGAGATCATCTCTGTAGCCAAGGTCCGGTCGGTAGGTTCGGAACAGCAGTTTTGGAAATAGCTGTGAATAAAATAAGTATTTGTTATTTTATCACATTTAAATTTACATCTATTTAGGCTTCAGGCTGCAGTAGAGTGGCGTAATGGGCCGCAATGACATCACCTTGACCTCCTGCGCCGGGTCTCTCGTGATCACATTATTGATTGAGACCCAGCGCAGAACTGGTGATGTCATGTGGAGCACCTGCGGTAACACAAGCCACAGATGGGAAGATGCCTGTGGCCTGCAGCGCAGATGGTGGTGGGGGAACAGGAGTGAGGTAAGTGGAGAGTTTTTTTTGCCCTAAGCAATGGCACTAGTATTACTAGGGGCACCAAGGAAGGTGCAGAGGAGCGTCTATATACCTCGCACTACAGGGGGGTGGGGGGAGCATTATATATTGGCACTGGGGATAGCATTATAGGGCATTAGGGGAGCTATATAATACAGGGAGCATTATATATTGGCACTGGGGGAGCATTATAGGGAGCTATATAATACTGGTAGCATTGCAGGAGGGGCATTATAAATATTGGGAGAATTATGGTTATAGCAATGCTACTAGGGGTACTGTAGGGGAATAATTATTACTGGGCAAAATAGGCAGGCATTGCTACTATGGGGCACTCTTGGGGAGTATTGTCACTATTAGGGGCACTATTACTAATGAAGGCAGTGTGGGAGCACTATTACTATGGGGGACTATCTATATGGTACTTTTATATCTGACAGCATAGTGTTTGTCGCCATGGGGGAGCACAGTATTGGGAGTACCAGCAGGATGACAGTGGTCTGTATAAATTTGGGGGCTGATCTGGGGTCTGTAAAAATGTGGGGGCTACTTTTCAAAATCTCTAGCAGTTCCCCATGTACCATGTACCATATCATAGTACAGGTGTCTTCTTTGGAGTTGGAGGCTGCACACCCCTGACCAAAGACGTCTGCCTGTGATGGTCTGAACCAAATGGAGAAGAAAAAAAAAGTGAAGAACTGAAATCCATGGAGAAGTCACCGGTAAGTCACTGGATCTTCCTTTGACTGCTTCTTTTAAACGTGCTTTAATCTTTTTTATTAGAAAGTAATGTCACTTTTAATTGATTCGCAGGGGAGGTGGGATTGATGCCCAATTTGTCTGCTCCATCTAGGGTCCCAAAATACCTTGTCCCAGCCCTGAGGAATGGGAACCATTTCAAGTTTTGCTATGGGGGCTCTGTGATTTCTAGATACGCCCCTGTTGACAGCTGTTTTCTTGAGAAATGTGTAGTTATTTTTCTATATATTTTTGACATTTTGACACCTCAAGAGAAATAACATGTTTAGGGTTACTTTAATAGCTCAAACATGACCGAAAGTAGAAAGCTTGGTGGTGGTTCTTTTATTGGTTTCCCCAAATAACGGCCATGGATGATTTTATCACAATGCAAAAAAAATAAAAATCTTTGTTGCTGTTTAGGGTACACGTTCAGGTTTACGGATGCAGTTTTTGAAGCCAAAATCAAAAGTGGATCATAAATGGGGAAAAAAGTATTAAGGACAGCTATGGCGTCTCTTTTTAGAATTTACTCCTGGTTTTAGCTTCCAAAATCAAAACAAAATCAAGAAACCTGAACATGTGGCCGTATCCTTAATAAAATGAAATTGTATAATTAGTCTTGTCTTGCTAATTACTACCAATTTGCGTATTACATGGCATTACTACTACGATGGTGAATAGAAATCGGTGTAAAGTTCTACATAGACATATTTGAGGTGAAACGTGAAAATCAGCCCCTCACACCATTGGATTAAGAAGCTTCTGTAAGGATGATGATACAGTCTAAGTTGATTATAATGGTATAATTTTTTCAACCAAAAATATAGTGTATTGGGTGAAATTTAACAACAAACTATTTCTCCCTTAAAGTCAACCTCTTCCTCAAGTGACATTATGTAGTACTAACCATCAATGACGTTATATATGCCCTGGCTGACAATCAACATACAAAGCATCTGGACAGCTGCATCACAAATAATGTTCCATCTGAGGGAACAGGGCAAACCAGAGGGGTATCCATGTAATCGGTAGCCAGGACATAATGCAGTAGCAGGAAACACTGCATTTTTATGGTCACCTGACCAGAAGACAGCGCAGGTGTTGGAGGCAATAGATTCCAAAGGCTAAGGTGTTTTTTCCTAAATACATTACATTGATTTAATAATCAAAATCTGATGTAAATACCTTGTGTCACATTTATTGTTTTAGACACTTTTAGTGACTCTCTTAACAAGACGCCATGGTGTAGACTGTGGGCTATCTAAGAGTGTGACTGAGCTGACTGAGAATGACTGGAGGCTGCAGCATAGTGTTTCCTATGGAGCCCCTGCTTGTAGTCTAATAATTGCTTGTTATAGCAAAAGAAAGTGTAAACAAAAAAAAATAATAAAGTTTTTAAAAATATAAAAATTCTAATCACCCCCTCCCTTTTCCCCAAAATAAAAATATAAAAATTTTTTTAAAAAACGCATCATGGGTATCGCCACGTGCGAAAATACCCATAACACAAAAAATATTTTCCTCATACGCCAAATGGCGAAACTGAATAAAATGTCAAAATGGCCTAATAACTAGTGACCAAAAAGCTGTACACACCCCAGAATGGTACCAATGAAATGTACAGATCAGCCCACAAAAAATGAGCCCTCAAATAACTACAGAAAAAAGTTATAGGGTCAGAATATGGTGATGAAAAAATAAAACAGATTTTTTTTCAAGGTTTTTATTATTTTATCAGTATCACAACGTAAGAGAAACTACAAATATAAGGTATCGCTGGATTCATACTGACCTGAAGAATGAAAGTTACTGGTCAGTTTTATCGCATATCGAAAGTTGTAAATACAAAACCTGTAAAACTGTGGGGGAATTTCTTTTTTTTTTTTACAATTCCACCCCATTTGGAATTTTTTGTCTGCTTGCCATTACATCATATGCAACATTAAATAGTGGCATTATCCCGCAAAAAACAAGCCCTCATACAGCTATGTGACCAGAAAAACAAAAAAGTTATGACTTTGAGAAGGCAGGGAGCGCAAACAAAAAAACCTCTGGGGTAGAAAGGGTTAATTAAAAGTTTGTTGAAAGGTTACTGACACTTTAAATAAGATGCTCACCTGGGCATTAGTCACTAGGCAGAATACTCTTTGCTGATATTTTAGTAAATGGTACTTCTTGCTTCATATGCCAAGATAATAAAATTTTGAAATAGCACCAACCTATACCTCCTATGATGTAAATCTATGTTATTATGACAATTCATGATATATCCAGTAGATGGCACCATTATAAAGTAAATCTTTCCTGAAATACTTTCATCATGATAATTGAGTCATTTTATGAAATGAATAAGATTTTTTGTTTTTTTAAATATGCCAGTTCCTCAAAACAGGCACCGAAACTAACTGAATAAAAAGAAAATGCAGAGCAAAATGAACAAAAAAAATAAAAATTAATAATTCTTTATCTCTGGTCTGCGACAGGTCTTGTAACTTGGGATGAGTCATATAAATGATATATCATGTTTTAGAACTTTCTCATTAAAGGTGTTCTCCTCCTGTAACTCTCCTGTAAATCAATTACATTTTGACTTCCTCTGCAGCTATCTAGTTATTTCACACTATTTTTTCACACTTTTTTTTACTTCAGTGTTGCCTTTTTTATCTGTAGTTTATGTACTACTACATGTGCACAGGAGTAAAGTCACATAGACTTCGCAATAACTATCGCAAATAGAAACTCTGCATGAGGAACCCCAGTGTTCTTCAATAGAGCGGGGCAGATGTTAATATTGTCACAGGGACAGGATCTGCCTTTATGTTAATTATTTTTTAAAGTATATATTGTTCATTATAAATATCCCTAAAGCAGGGCTAACCAGCTGTTGCAAAACTACAACTCTCAGCATGCCCAGAGTGCCTACAGCTATCAGCCTACACAAGGGCATGGTAGGAGTTGTAGTTTTACAACAGCTGGAGAGCTTCAGGTTGGCCGTGCCTGCCCTAAAGTCTCATGCCTACACCTATATTACTGCTCTGTAAAGGTCTGAGTGGTATGGGGCTATGATATGGCACTACCGGTGCCCTGTGCAGCTGGAACATAGTAAAATGGCTTATCACAGTTCTCAAAGTGAGCACTGTGTTCTGTAATGGAACTTGAACGCAGGAAGCTTCCTTCTGCATTTGGGCTATTGCCAATGACGTCACAGACCTTTAATTGTTACATGGGTGAGAGCTGCATGCTGCGAGGACATGATCTGCGTCCTCCTAGCATTCCTCTGTATGCAGGTTACTGGTAATAGTGATCTCATGACCAGGCTACAGTAACATTTCTGTACATGAGTGCATTTTACACATTTGCAAATCCCAATTGCCACCCAAAAGGCTTAAATTTGTCAATTTAAATTAATTATATTAATGGAAAAAGGGACATTTGTACAAAGAAAGATGTACAGTATGTGACCTGTCCCCCTAAATAATATATATTTGGCAACAGTATATAAATAAATAAACCCTTAAGCTACATCCATATGTATTGTACAGTGGCATAACCTTTCACCAATCCTGACATGTCTGTTTTAATAGCTTCATGCATTCCCCATGTAATAACAATTCTGGAACATCTATTCTTATGGCTCTATGTTGTGCCATTCCTTTATTATTTGCACTAGAAGTTATGAATGAACTGCAAGCAGTCTTCAGTAAGGGAGCAGAGGGGAGGTGATCAGTTGGGGGTATGTATCTGCACAGTCTGAACATAGTAGCACTGATTGGCTAGAGTAAGTCTGTGCAGGTACACCCCCCCAACTGGTTACCTCCCCTCTGTTCCTTTACTGAAGGCAAATAGCAATTAATTCACAACTTCTAGTGCAAATAATAAAGGAATGGCACAACATACAGACATAAGAATAGATGTTCCAAAATTGTTAGTACGTGGGGAATGAATGGAGCCATTAAAACAGGCATGTCAGGAGTGGTGAAAGGTCCTCTTTAAGGTCCCAATGCTAAATCTGTAGAAGGGCTCCACCCACCATGTGCCATATATAATATTGGTTTTATATCGCATTGGGGCTTTTAGGATCCCTTTAGATTTCAGGGGCCATATGTAACATAGTAACATAGTAACATAGTTTATAAGGCCAAAAAAAGACATCTGTCCATCCAGTTCGGCCTGTTTTCCTACAAGTTGATCCAGAGAAAGGCAAAAAAACCCTGTGAGGTAGAAGCCATTTTTCCCCACTTTAGGGAAAAAAATTCCTTCCAGACTCCAATCAGGCAATCAGAATTACTCCCTGGATCAACGACCCCTCTCTAGTAACGATAACCTGTAATATTATTACCCTCCAAAAATACATCCAGGCCTCTCTTGAACTCTTTTAATGAACTTACCATCACCACCTCCTCAGGCAGAGAGTTCCATAGTCTCACTGCTCTTACCGTAAAGAATCCTCTTCTATGTTTGTGAACAAACCTTCTTTCCCCCAGACGCAGAGGATGTCCCCTCGTCACAGTCACAGTCCTGGGGATAAATAGATAATGGGAGAGAACTCTGTACTGACCTCTGATATATTTATACATAGTTATTAGATCTCCCCTCAGTCGTCTTTTTTCTAAAGTGAATAACCCTAATTTTGATAATCTTTCTGGGTACTGTAGTCCACCCATTCCAGTTATTACTTTAGTTGCCCTCCTCTGAACCCTCTCCAGCCCTGCTATGTCTGCCTTGTTCACAGGAGCCCAGAACTGTACACAGTACTCCATGTGTGGTCTGACTAGTGATTTGTAAAGTGGCAGGACTATGTTCTCATCACGGGCATCTATGCCTCTTTTGATGCAACCCATTATCTTATTGGCCTCAGCAGCAGCTGTCTGAGACTGGTTTCTACAGCTTAGTTTGCTGTTCACTAAAATTCCTAGGTCCTTTTCCATGTCAGAGTTACCCAATATTTTACCATTTAGTATGTACTGGTGACTTGCATTATTCCTTCCTATATGCATAACCTTACATTTGTCAGTGTTAAACCTCATCATTTCTCTGCCCAAGCCTCCAGTCTATCCAGATCCATCTGTAGCAGTGTACTGTCCTCTTCTGTGTTAATTACTTTACACAGTTTAGTGTCATCTGCAAAAATTGATATTTTACTGTGCAAGCCTTCTACAAGATCATTAATAAATATATTGAAGAGAATAGGGCCCAATACTGACCCCTGTGGTACCCCACTAGTGACAGTGACCAAATCTGAATATGTGCCGTTAATAACCACCCTGTGTTTTCTATCGCTGAGCCAGTTGCTTACCCACATATAGACATTTTCTCCCAGGCCAAGCATTCTCATTTTATATACTAACCTTTTATGTGGTACCGTGTCAAATGTTTTGGAGAAGTCCAGATATACGACATCCATTAATTCGCCGCGGTCCAGTCTAGAACTTACCTCCTCATAGAAACTGATTAAATTGGTTTAACATTAACCGATCCCTCATGAAGCCATGCTGATATGGAGTTATTTGCTTATTTTCATTGAGGTACTCCAAGACAGCATCTCTTAGAAAACCCTCAAACAGTTTACCCATGGCAGATGTGAAACTTACCGGCCTATAGTTTCCGGGCTCTGTTTTTGGACCTTTTTTGAATATTGGTACCACATTTGCTATGCGCCAATCCTGTGGAACACTCTCTGTCAGTATAGAGTCCTTAAATATCAAAAATAAGGGTCTGGCGATGACATTACTTAATTCTCTTAGGATACGGGGGTGTATGCCCTCCGGTCCTGGCGATTTGTCTATTTTAATCTTTTTAAGACGCAGCTCTACTTCTTCCTGGGTCAGACAGGGCATTTTTAATGGGGAATTTACTTTTATATTTTGCATTTCATCTGACAGTTTATTTTCCTCAGTGAATACAGTGGAGAAAAAGATATTTAGTAGCTTTGCTTTCTCCTCATCGCTCTCTGCAACTCCCCCCTCATTACTCTGTAAGTGTCCGACACCTTCAGATTTATACTTTTTACCATTTATATAATTAATTATGTGACTGCTACCTCTGCAACACTATAGCCCCTGGTGCTTCAGATTTTTCTTTCTTCACCTAAACTTGATCTGCGGTCAGGGACCTACACATCTTTCATAGGGCCCCATAGCAAACCTTAGTATAGGACCCCTACCCTACACATATTCCTAGTATGCATGTCACAATCACTCCCAGACAATTCCCTACACCTTACCCACTTGATCCGACCTCTATGTCAGAAAAAGTTGAATAAGTGCACCATAAATATGGCATTCATTCTGAACATCATGTTTCTCTCTGCTTTAAAACCAGACAACTGGCAAAAATACCTTGATAAATCGGCTTCCCTTCAATTACAAAGCTATCTGCCTGGAGCCTCCACTAGGGGGAGCTCAGTGCATAGGAATTTATACAGTTATCATTTACTGGAATGGAAGCTGAAATAAATGTGTTTGCATCGCGCTCCCTCTAGTGGCAGCTACATGAAAATGCAGTGTGTTTTTGGGCAGTTCAATTGAAATTACGCCATGGTCTGCAGCGTAAAATTCAAAATCCCCAGCATGTATATTTCTGCTGCAGATTTTCACAGTGGAATCCACCTCTTTCAATGTAGGCAGGTGAAATCCACAGTGAACTATGGTTTTAATCTTCGGCAAAGTCTTTGCACAATTTTTCTGATGCCTGTTGACATACGTTTAGATTGTGTCATTTTAAAAGGAGAAATTTTGCTGTGAATATCCAGGCATCCGAAAGACTTGGTCTTGAAATAGTTAATTGGTATTCACTTCAGTGAAACTGAATTTATGCTTTAAAGATGCCAAGTAATCTGAAGTGAATTTTCAAGCTTGTCTCATAAATGAGTCATTCTATTCTTTAGTAAGCAATTTGGGATTTAACTTTATGTCAGACCTTTCACACACAATACACACAATAGACCTTTCTATAAGATAACATGATTCATTCACAGTAATACTCTGTGCTTGGAGTTTTTTTCTAATGTTCTTTAGGTTACAGATTGCATGCAAGGGGTTAAATATGGAACCAACTTTGACTGCATGTTGCAAGGTCTGAGAATCTTTCATCACTTTGCAATGCAGCAAGAGCTCATATAACTAGCTGTCAAACAGTATGGTATGTATAGTGTATTACCTGTCTAGCCATATTGAGTGCATGAAAAAGGACCCATCATTTTACAAAAACCTGTAAATATAAGTCCTTAATCCACCCAGAGGGGTAACCATTTAAAGCTCCTGGGCCTTAATTAAAAATCTGTAACAGGGCCTTAGCCTTGTCAGCGGTGTCTTCTTATGCGGAAAAGAGTTTGTCATGCTCTGGTGTGGAGGAGGGAAGGGGATGAGGCCAGGAAACAAGTGAAGGCAAAGGGTCACCTCCTGCAGGAAACCCTGACACAAATCCTGACTGACTTCAAGTATGAACAGGCCTCAAAGGTAGGAGAGTTCATACACAGGAACCTAAAACCAAACTGACCCTATAGGACCCTGGAACTACTGACAGGACTGAGTCTACCCGTTCCTCCAAAAGGAAGGACGAACAGGAGTCTCCAAAAGGCCAAATAACACAACAGGGAAAAGCAGGGTAAATACAAAAGGGAAAAAGGACACTTATCTTAAGAAGAAATGGAAGCAACCGGATTTCAGGAGAGAACCACACCAATCCACCACAATGTCCACTGAAACTATTAACCGCAAGCAACTGTGGTAGAAGCAGGAATAAATAGGGGAAGGACAATTACCACACCCGCAACAGCTGAGGGGAAGGGGTGTGGTAAACAGCAACAACACAAAAAGGAAAACATGTCAGATTATGTCACATGTGCAAGCCTAGCCGACTTTCTGCAACCTGTTGCAGGAACATCCGTGACAGAGTTCTTTGGACACCTTAAGAAACCTGGGCCCGACTACTACCTGTGCCACCACTATAGGTATACTCCTGGAGCCCCCATCTGCTATCAAACTGTTAAAGTGTACCTAACCTTTCAACAAACCTTGCATTAATCAATAGTACAGTATCTGGCAATTTTTCCCCTATGCATGTTAAATGTCTAGTTTGCAGTTTTCCCAGATACTTTGGGTGGAGACTAGCTACCATCTACCACACACAGAAAGTAGAGTAGAATCTGCTTCCTGACCTTCTCTTACTCACTCAGAAGCAGTCCCAGGATCATGGAGATCATTATAGACAATTACTGACCTGTATGGTTGTAAATAAAGCACATGGGCTGAGATATAAAGATCCTATGCAGCTACAGCAGTCCCTTTGTTGTCTCTCCGGGAGTCCTGTCTCACCCTGCTTCTGCTCATTCCTTCCCCCTCCCCTCTCCTCTCCATAGTCTTATATTGACGATCAATATGATAATTCAGTCCTAAATGGGTTTAAGACATTTTTCAAAGTGAAAAGCAAAGCAATTTGCGAGAGGGGAAGGTGGGAGGTGAACAGCTGATAACATGAGAATTAGACATTTCTCACTGAAAAAACACATTACAAAGTTTCTTGTGGTCGCTTGTACTATTGATTTATGCAAAGTTGTGTGAAAAGTTAAGTTTAAAATTTACTTTAGCCTTTTCTTTCCAATATAGCTGCTATTATACTTCTGACAGAAGGTCTCAGAGGTTTCTGAGGCTCCTGAATAGCAAATATGCCTAATTATGAACTCATAATGTATGCACTCACCACACTAATACATAAATATAGCATTTCAATTCATTTTATTTGTGTGATTATTTGCTGATATGATTTCTTGCTTGTAGGGAAAATGCTTTATGATAAAAGTGAAAGCTTCTTTCAAGTACTCTAATGGAAGCAAAGTGGGTAAAACCCACATGTAGCGTTGGGTACCTACTAGTTAAAAGATACAGCAGCATGCTATGGACATTAGAGCAGTCATAGTATACAGTATATATTTCCATGTAAATGATCACTAGACACTGTATAGCTACAGAATGTGTCTCAGAATATTGTATTATACAGCATCAGCAAAATTAAATGTAAAGACTGAAGTGGCCAACAAGATTTATTGAATGCAAAGAACACATGTATTTTAGATACTCTCTCCATGTAATTATTATTCTTATTATTGCATTTGCTTTTAAACATCCTTTTATCTTACTATACATTTTAAAGGTTTTGTACCAAGATATAAACCTATCTCTTTTCCATAGGATAGGGGATAAGCATCTGATCAGTAGGGGTCAGACCTCTGGAATCCACATTGTTCATGAAGTCAAGGGTTCCAAGTCCTCAAATGAATGGATATATAAGAATAAAATGAAAAAAAGGAGTTAAAAAACGGAGATGGGGAAAAAGGGGGGGGGGATAAAGGAAGGAGAGG
Source organism: Rhinella marina (assembly GCA_900303285.1). Classification (NCBI taxonomy): domain Eukaryota; kingdom Metazoa; phylum Chordata; class Amphibia; order Anura; family Bufonidae; genus Rhinella; species Rhinella marina. The sequence continues at coordinate 98,986 of ONZH01005787.1, read as the reverse complement.
AAAAAATGTGGGAGGGGGGAAGGAAAGGAAAAGAGGGAAAAGTAGGTGCGAGGTGCCACACCGGTGGACTGCTCAAATGACATGGGACAAGAAAAAACAGTATACAGTACTGCTCCAGTGACCTACTGGGAGCACCGTGGGGGCGCCAAAGAAACAGATAAAGGGAGTGGTATAGTTATCGTGCAAATACGTCAATCACTGTTATTGGCGATCAATATCGATATGCAAGAGTTGTATATAAAATTGGGGTGTATAAAATAATATATAAATAAAAGTATAGGTTCTATAAGAAGTATTAAAAAAAGTATCAGGACTGCAAAGTTAAAGGACTTACCGTATTTTTCACCCCATAAGATGCATTTTTTCCCTCCAAAAGTGGGGGGGGGAATGCCCCTGTGTCTTTTGGGGAGAATGCTAATGAGCGCTTCCATTATGGAAGCGCTCATTAGCACTGGAGGACAAGGATGCGGTGAAGACTCTGTACTCACCGCTTCCTGGTCTTCCGCTCGGCTGTGCAGGGCTGCGCACAGCGTGAGGGTGCTCTGTGACCTCACACTGTGCGTGCCGGGTCACAGCACAGCCAGAGGCAGAAGGAAGAAGAGAGAGTGTGGGTGGAGCAGAGGCAGCATCCAGGAGCAGGAGAGGTAAGAGGCTTTTTTATTTGATAAAACATGAGGCTGCTGGGGGTGAATATTATGTGGCTGGGGGCTGGTAATTGGTGCTGGGGGCTGGTGAGAGGCAACTGGGGGCTGATAAGAAAATGCTGGGGGCTGGTGAGAGGCAATGGGGGGCTTATAAGAGGCACTGGGGGCTTATAAGAATCTGCTGGGGCCTGATAAGAGGCACTGGGGGCTGATAAGAGGCACTGGGGGCTGATAAGAAACTGCTGGGGGCTGGTGGGAGGCAATGGGGGGCTTATAAGAGGCACTGGGGGCTTATAAGAATCTGCTGGGGGCTGATAAGAGGCATTTTATGCACCCCAATTTTATATACAACTCTTGCATATCGATATTGATCGCCAATAACGGTGATTGACATATTTGCACAATACCTATCTATACCACTTCCTTTATCTGTTTCTTTGGCGCCCCCACGGTGCTCCCAGTAGGTCACTGGAGCAGTACTGTACACTGTTGTTTCTTGTCCCTCGAATGAATGTATCAACGTTCCTTACAAAAAAGAAAATCAAAACAACCAATTCACAGTTTTTTTCCATCACCTTACTGCCCCACTAAATTGAACAAAAAGTCGTACACCTTCCAAAATGGTACTACAGATAACCCCTGCAAAAAAGGAGCCGCCACACAATTCTGTAGACGTAACTATAAAAAATTTATGGGAGTTAGAATATGGCAATACAAAAGAAAAAAACATTTCCAAAGTTTTTATATTTTCAGAATTAAAACACAAGAAATACGATATAAATGTGGACTTGCAAAATTGCGGAATAGATGCGGACCCGTTCATACGGTTGTCTGAACGGGTCCTTATGGCTATGGGAAGGCAGGAAGTGAAAAACAAAAACGGAAAATCGCAGAGTTGGGAAGGGGTTAAACAGGACAACCCTTATCTATCTATAGTATTAGGGCATGTAGACATCTGCTCTGGTATGAAGGCAGAGGAGAGAAATGCTGCCAAGAAGAAGCTCTCGAGCAGCCAGGCATGGATGGCCATTCTTTTATATGGCAACATGTAGTATTACATTTCCCCCTGAGCAGCCACTGCAAAAGTCAAAGGGAACTTTCTGCAGCAAAATCAGCTGTGCCACCCTATTAGTTGTATCATCAAACTACAGTGATAGATTTGGCATATCTTTAGATCACCTAAATTCTACACAGGATTAGTAAATCTACCTCTCTATGCTTCAACTTTTTCACGATTGTGAAAACAGCTGCTAGCTATTAATGGATTGAAAATGAATACTTGTATCACGTATTGTTTCGACCAGCAGGCACCACCTGTTACCCTTCTACTGTTTATAAGTTTGGGTCAGTTAATATGCAACTGTCTCCAGGGCTGTGGAGTCGGAGTCGGTATCCATTTTAGTAGAGTCGGATTTGGAGTCGGTATAAAATGGACCGACTCCGACTCCAAAAATATATTATAAATTGGTACAGTTAGTTCAATGCAGTATGTGCTGAATATATTTTCATAAGAATTTGGGAAAATGATGAAATGTCCTATAAATGTCTGTTCTATTCCTGATCTAAGGATCTAGGCTTTTAGTTAAGATGAATGTGTGCTGCCCTTTATGTAGATGCTCAGTAGTGAAGCTACTCCGCTACAGATCAGAGGAAAAAGGCACTGGGAAGGAATGGATGCACTCATCTCAGATCTGCTAGAGAAAACAGGATTAAAGGGGATTTCTCACTAGTTACAAAGATTAGCTTTCAACATAAAGGCACAGTTAAAAGAAGACATTTTCTAAATACAGTGGTCAGTAGATTTTACTTTAGTCATCAACTATAGACCTTTCAGCAGGTCTCTCACTGCACACAGGTTTCTATGGTAACCTGCAGACCAGAAAGACTGTTATCTGATTGGAGAGCAGTGAATAATGATGGGACAGCTCTGCAGTAAGCAAAAGGTCCAAGTGTTGTGAGGACTGAGAAGCATGGCTTTACTTGTAATTGTGTTAGAGATCACAATCTCCTGCTCTGTCAGAGTAAGTTAATATATGCTAATAACTGCGGGATACCCCCACACAGCCTGAGGAGACAGAGTAAGTGCAAACTGCCTGTCAGTACATCAATGTGCTGAGAAAACCCCTTTAACCCCTTGACGCTGCAGGTTGTTTTGGCCTTAAGGACCAGGCCATTTTTAGCAAATCTGACATGTCTCACTTTATGTGGTGATAACTTTAAAATGCTTTTACTTATCCAGGCCATTCTGAGACTGTTTTCTCGTCACATATTGTACTTCATGACAGTGGTAAATTTGAGTCCAAATATTTCATTCTTATTTATAAAAAAAATACCAAATTTACTAAAAATTTAGAAAAATTGGCAAATTTCCAAATGTCAATTTCTCTACTTTTAAAATACATAGTAATACATCCAAAAATAGTTATTACTTTGCATTCCCTATGTGTCTACTTCAGGTTTGGATCATTTTGAAAATTACATTTTATTTTTTTGGGACGTTAGAAGGCTTAGAAATTTAGAAGCAAATCTTGAAATTTTCCACAAATTTTCCAAAACCCACTTTTTTGTCACTTGTGAGGCTTCCATCATAGAAACCCACCCAAAAATGACCCCATTTTAGAAACTACACCCCTTAAGGTATTCAAAACTGATTTTACAAACGTTATTAACCCTTTAGGTGTTCCACAAGAATTAAAGGAAAATGTAGCCAAAATGTCCGAATTTCACTTTTTTGGCAGATTTTCCATATAAATTTTATTCCGAGAATAAAGCAAGGGTTAACTGCCAAACAAAACTCAATAATTATTACCCTGATTCTGTAGTTTACAGAAATGCCCCATTTGTGATCATAAACTGCTGTACAGGCACACGGCAGAGCGCAGAAGGAAAGGAACTCCAGGGCCATGTCACATTCGATGCACCCCTAGAGAAGGAAACTCCAAAAAACAGACCCCATTTTGGAAACTACGGGATAAGTTGGCAGTTTTGTTAGTACTATTTTAGGGTACATATGATTTTTGGTAGCTTTATATTGCACTTTTTGTGAGGCAAGGTAACAAAAACTAGCAGTTTTGGCATTGTTTTTATTTTTTGTTATTTAACAACATTCATCTGACAGGTTAGATCGTGTGATATTTTTATAGAGCAGGTCGTTACGGACGTGGCAATATCTAATATGTATACTTTTTTTTATTTATTTAAGTTTTACACAATATTTTTGAAGCACAAAAAAAAATCATGTTTTAGTGTCTCCATAGTCAGAGAGCTGTAGTTTTTTTATTTTTTGGGCGATTGTCTCAGGTAGGGGCTCATTTTTTGCGGGATGAGATGACGGTTAGATTGGTACTATTTTTGGGGGCATATGCTTTTTTGATCGCTTGGTATTAAATTTTTTATGATGAAATGTTACAAAAAATTGCTTTTTTTAGACAGTTTTTATTTTTTATTTTTTACGGTGTTCACCTGAGGGGAGAGATCATGCGATATTTTTGTAGAGCAGGTTGTTATGGACGTGGCGATACCTAACATGTATACTTATTTTTATTTATTTAAGTTTTACACAATAATATCATTTTTGAAACAAAAAAAATCATGTTTTAGTGTCTCCATAGTCAGAGAGCTGTAGTTTTTTTATTTTTTGGGCGATTGTCTCAGGTAGGGGCTCATTTTTTGCGGGACGAGATGACGGTTTGATTGGTACCATTTTGGGGTAAATATGCCTTTTTGATCGCCTGCTATTACACTTTTTGTGTGGCAAGGTGACAAAAAATGGCTATTTTGGTATAGCTTTTTTTTTTTTTTTAATTTTACGTACACCTGGCGGGGTGGACCATGTGATGCTTTTATAGAGCCGGTCAATACGGACGCAGCGATACCTAATATGTGTACTTTTTCTTTTTTTTACTTCATTTGGGGAAAAAGGGCGCTTTTTTTACTTTTTTTAAACTTTTTTTTTTACTTTTTTTTACTTTCTTTTTACATTTTTTTTAATTTATCAAGACCCATTTGGATCTTGAAGATCCAGTGGGCTTGATTGCTATACAGTGCATTGCAATAGTCATCTATTGCAATGCACTGTATCAGTGCTACACTAAGGCTGATCAGACCCTGAAGGTCTAATCAGCCTTAGGGTGCATTCACACGAACGTATTTTTCATCCGCGTCCGATCCGCAACTTTTGCGGACCAGGTGCGGATCCATTCATTTCAATGGGGCCGCAGAAAATGCGGACAGCACACAGTGTGCTGTCCGCATCCGTTGTTCCGTTCCGCAGCGCCGCAAAATATATAGAGCATGTCCTATTCTTGTCTGCAAGCACGGACAAGAATAGGCTTTCTCTATATAGCGCTGGCCATGTGCGGTCCGCAAATTGCGGAACGCACACGGCCAGTATCCATGTTTTGTGGATCCGCAATTTGCGGACCGCAAAACACTTACGGTCATGTGAATGCACCCTTAGGTACATGGCAGCCAGGACGCTTTTGTAAAGCGTCCGGTTGCCATGGTAACCATCGGGCCGCTGCCACTGCAGCAGCGGCGGCCCGATGGAAGAGAGAGGGAGCTCCCTCCCTCTTAACCCCATGGATGCTGTGGGCGGCTACTGACCGCAGCATCTATGGGGTTAAACAGCTGAAATCGGTGCCAGCACACCGTAGTGTCACAGTCCCGGTAAGCAGTTTGGACGTAACTGTATGTCCAAATGCCGCAACTTACTTGCACTTTGGACGTACAGTTACGTCCAAATGAGGCAAGGGGTTAAGGCAAGTGCTTCTTAGTATATCTAAACTTTCAATAAACTGTGCATAAATCAATTGTCCAGTGCATGTTCTCTCTTTATGCTTTATGTTTTAGTTTGCTTTTCCTCTGATGTTAAACACTTAGGGCTTCATGTATGAAAGCTGTCTAGGTGTAGAAGTTTCTTTGTTGCCCATAGAAACCAATCAGCTCCCCTTTCATTTCATATAGTGCTCTGGAGAAATGAAAGGGGAGCTCTGATTGGTTGCTATGGGCAAAGAAAGTCTTAGACCTAGATAGTTTTCATACATCAGGCCCTTAGTGAGCTGAACCCAGAGAAACCTGATACTGGAAGTTCAGAGTAAAGATATCTAGTAAAACATATATTACAAACTTTTTTTTGTCATGAAATATCTCTACTATTGATTTATGCAAAGTTTGTTTAAAGTTATCACTTAAACATGCGCCATGTATGAGGGAGTCGGAGTCAGATTGGGAGTCAGAGTCGGGGTTAGGGGAAATTGAGGAGTCGGAGTTGGAGTCAGGGCTTTGGCTTACCGACTCCACAGCCCTGACTGTCTCGCAGGTGATCTATTGCTGTGGGTCAGCTGGTCACTGATGCAGTCAAAGCTCATTTGGAAAGGAGTTCCTGATTTTAGGTCTCTGCTGGGAATCTTGACAGTGATAGCATAAGCTCTGTGCATTTGTATCCAGCAAAGCCTTATATCTTGTATTGAATATCTTGTCCTCTGTCTAGTGGCTCCTTGTCTGTGTAGTTTGGTTTTTACAGCTCTGTAGGTTAGTTTTTTTCTCAGTGTCATAGTGCTCTCCTGCTGTTAATGTTAGGGGATTTAGTATTTCAGATGAGGGTTTTCCATAGGGATATCTTCAGAGACGGTAAGAATCAGTGGTGGTTGGTTTGCAGGTCAGTATTCAAGGATAGATCTAGGAAAAGATTCAGGGAAAGCTAGAGTTAGGGCCAGTTATGTTGTCCGCTTCTCATCGTTAGTTAACTTCATCTGCTTCATTACATGACTGTCATCATCCTCTGTCTGCTCAATTACCTTACTAAATCTCCATCCATTTGTGCCATCTTCTGTTTACCATCATTATCTGTTCCTGTCATCTATCTGCGAATTCCACATCTGTATATTCGTTACTTGCCAGCATTGATACGTGCTTAATAATATTGTTGTTGGGACCGTTCAGTTGTTATACAGTTCAGCAATATTGTAAGCTCTGAGGTTATCTGAGTACCAGTAGACATTGTGCCAACTGCTATAGGTGAAGTCCAGTTCTGCAGCATCAGTACACATGTTCGGTGGAAGTAAGGGTATGGCTTAATGAAGTAGTTTTCCAACATGTTAATAAGATTTTGTATACCTAAAACTTGAAAATAAATCAAATTGCAGTATAGAACTTTCTAATGCTTTACTTTGTCTTTAGATATTGTGGTGATGTGTACAGTATAAGTGCTGGAAGGCGTGTGTATCTCACCCGTTGTTCAGTTTAGCTTGCTGAGATAGCTGAAATCCAGAAATGGTGCTGCTTCAGCAAGGCATAGCTTGCTGGAGATTTTGTTTAAAGGGACACAGGCTGGATTTCTTGGACTTGGAGACAGGTTGGTAGTGGGATTCTTCTAGTCCACACCCTTCCACTACAGGTTTTGAGGTTAACTAAGGAGATTGCAGGTGAGGCCTGTTAGTGTAATCACAGAGGGATAAAACATCCCTCAGTGTATGGGAGTGGGAGAGAGAGGGCCCCAGGGAACAGACCTGGAGAGGGCCTGTGTGGTCCCAGCCAGGAAGCTGGATCAAATACAGTGTGTGAACGGTGCTCTATAGGTGAGATAGAGACTACACATGTATTAGGTAGAACCAAGACGGGCAAGTGTTTATTTGAATGTTTTTCGTGTGTGTTGGTGCTAAAGAGCGAAAATAAAGCACCATTTGGACGTAAAAACCCCCTATGTGTCAGAAGATTTGTGATTGCGACCCCCTGAGAAAGCGATCCCTTACAATATATACAGACTGCAGGGAGTCCCAGTGGCTAGACTTTGACTTTCCTTTCTCCCAAAAGCTTCTATGAACAGCGATCTAAAAAATGGACAATCCCTTTATAAGGGTTTTTCCAGTGTTTAATATGGATGATCTATCCTCAGGATAGGTCATCAATACCTGAACGGTGGGGGTCTGACACCCGGTACCACTTCCGATCAGCTGTTTGAAGAGGCCACTGCACTCTGGTGAGTGCTGCAGCCTCCACACAGCTAAGGCTGCTTTCACATCTGCACTTTCCCTTTCCGCTATTGAGATCCATGAGATATCCAACCAAGATAATTTCTTTAAAGAAGAACTCCCACAAAAAAATGTATTCTCTGACCTGTTAGAAAGGTACTGTACATAATGTAATCTGTAGTGAATGTAATCTTCTTCCCAGTGTCTGTATTTGTGAGCTATCCCCTACCTTCTGCTTCTCAGCTGTGTCATGTGACCAAGTCAGACTTTCTAAATAACACAGTATCGTATGTATGGACAGGAAGTCTGTTTCTCTATATATTCCTATGGGAACCTCAATGTCAGTCTCATAGGAATGTGGACAATCCATGTGGACAATCTGCATCAATTGGTGTGGATTTTCATGCAGATTAGGTGTGGATTTGACTCTCCTCATTGAAGTGAATGGAGAAAATCCGCTCATTTCAAAATCCACACCACAGGTCAAAATCTAAACGGAAACAAATCTGCATCGTGTACATGAGAATTTTAAATGCTCATAAAATACAATGTGCATGACCTACGGTGCTGATTTTCCACATGCAAATCTGTTCAGAAAATCCACATGCAGTCCTGGTCGTGTGCATTTAGCCTTAAAATAACAGAGAACTATGACAGAGTGAGTGCACCTTTTAGGCGGCAGTATCATAGATATATACATTATGTAGCATTATTTGGGCAGCACGGTGGCTCAGTGGTTAGCACTGGTGCCTTGGGGTCCAAAGACAACATCTGCATGGGGTTTGTATGTTCTCCCCGTGTTTGGGTGGGTTTCTTCCACTCCGGTTTCCTCCCACACTCCAAAGAATAATGATAGGGAACTTAGATTGTAGCCCCATTGGGGACAGCATGATGCTAATGTCTGTAAAGCACTGTGGAATGTAGTAGCGCTATATAAGTGTGTAAATAAATGAAAATTATTGGTAGTTAAATTTAATCAAATTAATCAGCTTATAACAGTGAAAAAGTCAGCCTTAGGGCTCATGCACATGAACGTATTTTCTTTCCGTGTCCGTTCCGTTTTTTTTTTTGCAGACCGTATGCCATTCATTTCAATTGGTCTGCAAAAAAAACGTTAGGTATTCCGTTTCCGTATGTCCGTATTTCCGTTCCACAAAACAATAGAACATGTCCTGTTATTGTCTGCATTACGGACAAGCATAGGACTGTTCTATTAGGGGCCAGCTGTTCCTTTCCATAAAATACAGAATGCATATGGACGTCATCTGTGTTTTTTGCCGATCCATTTTTGCGGACTGCAAAATACATACGGTCGCGTGCATGAGCCCTTAGGCTACTTTCACACCAGAGTTTTTGCTGGATCCACCAGGGCTCTTCAAAAACACTTCCGTTACTGATAATACAACCATCTGTATCCATTATTATATTTAACATAGCCAAGACAGATCCATCATGAATTCCAAAGTCAATGGAGGATGGATCAGTTTTCTATTGTGGCAGATTGTGTCATTGTGTCCGTCCTCATTGACTTGCATTCCGTCTTGCTCCGCATCCCATAACGGAAATAAAACTGCAGCATGCAATACATAATACGCTGCTTTACTATTCATTTCTTTTACTCAGCACATTTGAGTAAACCCCCAGTGTAGGAGAAAAAGTAAGAGAACCATTTTTTAGCTGATTTATTTGGTTATTGTCTAGTTGGATCACCCAAGAACTTTTTAGCTTGAGGCCATGGACTGATGCCCTTACATTTTCCTGTAAAATAACTTATACACCTTAGAACTCATTGTGTCCTCAATTATGCCGAGTCAACCAGCGCCTAAAATAGTAAAGAAGCCCCACACCTTGATGCTGCCTTCACCATGCTTTACAGTTGGAATTAATATTTGATGTTGGTTTGCCACAGGAAACCTTTGGTTGAGGTGATTGCTGCTAAGAGAGGATCTATAGGTCCTTTAAGGGAACCTTTCACCATGAAATGCAGTACAATCTGCAGGCAGCATGTTATATAGCAGGAGAACCTGAGCAGATTGATAAATAAATTTGTTTGAAATGATTCAATAAAACTTATAATTATACATTTAAACTTCTGCTCTTTTTATGCATAGGAGTTATCTAGCTGTTCTACTCAGTTTGCATAGTCATGCAGAGTTAGTTGTCAGTGAGTGGCACCACCCACATGACTCCTATGCATAAAATGACTAGAGGTTTAAATGCATAAATTAGAAGTTATACTGAATCTTTACCGATTAAACTATATATCAGTCTGCACAGCTCTATAACACGCTGTCCACAGATTGCACTGCAGTTATATTGTGACAGGTTCCCTTTAAGTTCAAGGGTTGACCTAGTTTTTCTCCCTGCTCCATGGATTACTCAAAGTGCTCAATCAAAAGATGAACAGCTGTTTGTGTGTAGTTTATTAGTTTAGTTACATTGTGACTTAGATAGCAATCAGACCGTACTTTATTAGTAATAAATCAAGAAATCCAGGTAACTCCAAATGTAGTCACTTCATTTCTTTCAACTTATATATAAATACCGGTAATTCTAAAAAGAGAAGAGTAAGCATACAATGCATTTGAAGTCTTCAGACCTTTCACTTGTACATAATTTGTTATGATGCGGCCTTATGCTAAAATGAAAACAAAAATAAATTTTCCCCCAAGTGAAATCACCCCTTCCCCTTTTCACAATTTTACATGTAAAAATAAACAATAAAAAATAAACATAACAGGCACTAACTCTTCCAAAACTGTTTCTCACTATAACGGAAAAAAATGAAAATGTGCCATTTTTGGTCACCTTAACCCTCTCCCCACGCACAAAAAATGTAATAAAAAGTTTTCACAAAGTTTGTACATACCCCAAAATATTACCAGTAAAAAGTACAATTCACCCAGCAAAAAAAGCCCTCACAGAGCCCTGTAGACAATGTCAGAAAATTGGGATGCAAAGAAATTTTTTTATTTTTTCAAAGGTTTTTTTTTAATTTTATTTTAGTACTAAAACTTAATAAAAAAAACAATACAAATTTAGTATCTATCACCATAACCGTACTGACCAGTGTAATAAGACTGCCATGTTACTTTTAGCATGTAGTGAACACCATAATAGCAAAACAAAAAAAAAATGGCTCAATTGTTTGGTTTTTCATCCATTTGCACGCAAAAGGCCAGCCACCGCCATCTTGATTGAAGATCTAGTGTGAAATGGCCCGTGATGACATCACAGTGCACAGGATTTTGTGTGAGATATTCCATCAAGATGGTGGAGGCTGGCCTGTTGCAAGCACATAGATGAGGTAAGTATGATTTTTTTTCAGGGAATATTTCAGGGAAAATCGATTCACTACCATGAAGCATGAGGAAATTTGACTTCAATTTTTGTGGACTTCGATTCGCTGAACACTAAATAGGAGAAATAAAATGACTGTGTTCCTATTAGTACACACAAAACCTGTCCTAATCACAGAGCAGGACAAAGTACTTCAGAACAGCAAGCTAAAGAACTGCCTCATCCTCCTCTTTGCTCTATATGTCAGGGATTATTATCCTGAATACAGTTTAATATGATATTTAGCTGAATTTCTGTAGGAATGGAGTTCATGAGGAGACATGGGAGGAGGGGGAGGTGTGACTAATGAGCAGCAGCACTTGTATGCAGTCTCCATTACCACAGCCCCGCATTACCACAGTCTGTCCTGTCCATCCTATCTGTACTTCATGTCTCCTCATGAATTCCATTCCTACAGAGATTTAGCTGAAGATCTTATCATCTGTATTCAGGATCATAATCCCTGACAAGCATAGAAGAGAGGAGGTTGAGGCAGCTCCTTACCTCGGTGTTGTGAAGTAACTTATCCTGTTGTGTGATTAGGACAGGTTTTGTGTGCACTAATAAGGCAGCGGCCATGTTATTTCCCCTCATTATAACTAATGAAATGTATTAGGAATAGATTTACTGTATAATAAAGTAATATTTATGTTTTTTCAGTAAGTGTATTTTCCCAGAGAACCCATTTAAGCATAAATAAGACTTTGTGAAGCTATGTTATGTAAAAACATAAATGGAGTGTCCCACTAAGCATATTACCCTGTTTACTGCATATTCTTCGTCACTAAGCAAGTTATTGCCAAAGCCTGGAGACAAACATTTTTTGTTTGGGGGGAAGTAAAAAATTGGTTTCCTGGTATATGGTGAACCAGAACTGTCATCTTTTGTAGCAGACACTCAGGGAAAGTTCTTCCAGATTTGATCCACTTAGCTTATATTTTTTTGTAGAGGCACCCCCCAGATGTTCTCACACTCTAAGGCCTAGTTTACACTTCAGTGATTTACATCAGTGATTTTTAAACCAAAACCTGGAATGGGGCCTCCATAAATAAGGTACAATGGAAAGATCTACATTTGTTCTGTGTTTTTGAACCGCACCTGGTTTTCACTGATGGAAATCACTGACCAAACACTGAAGTGTGAACTAGGCCTAAGGCATGTAGATGTAGTCCTCTTTCTACTCCCTGGGAGTTCCTTCTAATCTTTCCTCCTCCCTGTTCCCTCCTCCTCTTCTTGCTTTCTTCTCTTCTTTTACTCACCCTTCTATCTCACTATTCTATATTTAAATTTATTTTTCTGTTATTGCTTACTTCCTCTCCACCTCTCCCATCATATTTTTAATATTCAAAACCTTCTCTACGCATTCTCTCTAACTATAGCAGTCTGCTAGGTCACCTATAGATTTTTGTAGATCCAACCAATTTCAGTGGAATTCCCAAAAAATACAACATCTGTGGGGCCTGACAAACCCTCAGTAGGGTCCGGTCAATGGGGATCAAAGATCTGGTACAATTTATCTTTCCTATCTGATCTTTTTCAGTAGCACCTTATCTCCACCTGCTTGCTTGGCCATTAAAGGGAGTCTGTCACCTCATTTTCACCTATATAACTAACAGCAGTGCCCCACAGAAGATTGCATACAAATCCCAGACATACCTGTGTGCACTGTGTGTGTGTATTCCATGTCAAGAAAAAGCACTTTTATTCTGCAGGAAAACAGCTCCCAAGTGCCCGGCTGAAAGTGAAACTAAAAACAGCTTTCTCTCCTGACTCGATTTCTAACAGCTATATCTTCTGATATACTGGATATAATGCTGTGATTTTGGTATCATTTTAAAGCTTGGAATGTCTGCTTTTAAAGAAGGTCAGAACCATTTTTCTATCTGCTATGAATCCCAAGATATGAGCAGCTAAAGCTCCCCCCTCCAGTCTGGTTTGCAGCAGCAGCAGCAGCTGAGCCAGGCACTTGGGAGCTGTTTTCCTGTAGAATAAAAGTGCTTTTTCTGAACGAGGAATACACACACAGTGCACACAGGTATGTCTGGGATGTGTATGCAATCTTCTGTGGAGCACTGCTGTTAGCTATATAGGTGAAAATGACTCCCTTTAATGGGTTAAGATTCCTTTACATGGGACGATGTACAAGCAGATTGTCAGGCAGGAAGCGGTCTTTCCGACAATCTGCTGATCGCTAATGGAGAAGACCAATTTACCGATACATTGGTCCGCAGTTGTGCAGTCTTTGATCAACTAAAGACTTTTGGTGTCATTTATCAAACTGGTGTAAATTAGTACTGGCTTAGTTGCCAATAGCAACCAATCAGATTCCACCTTTCATTTTCCAAAGGAGCTGTCAAAAATGAAAGGTGGAGTCTGATTGGTTGCCATGGGCAACTAAGCCAGTTCTACTTTAGACCAGTTTGATAAATGACCCCATTTGCTTCCAAGTGTCATAAGCTCCTTATAGGCTCCATATGTTTATGGATGTTATAAGAAGTTCTTCAGACAGCGTATACTTTAAGATTAGTGGTCCTTGAAAAATGTTCTGAATAGCAGAGGCTTTTATAAAGTATTTAACATACCATGTAACAGGGAGACTAAAGAATAGACTGTGTCATTACACAAAGCAAATATTTATTAACTTCCTGAGATAAGATAAGAACCATTTGTATAATGATACATTAGGAGTCATTTCATGCCATGAAACCTTTGGTACTTAGAGGATGTAAGTGCCATGTTAACAGGACCAATGAAATTGAAAACGGATGACAAGTATTTATTAGGTTACAATTACCCAAAGCATCATAAAAAACATCAGTCTGACTTTTACACTGATTTAAACCCTTCAATGTCAAAAAGTAATGCATATATGAAAAAGGAATAAGATCCCTTCCTGTCCGCTATATACATTATTACATCACAGATACAGAATTCACTTAACATAATGTTTTTTGCATATATTGTGCCTTGGATCCAGTATGATCATAATCTGGCAGAATTATTTCACAGGTCATAAACCTGGTTATCATTTTACTATACTGAAACATACTGGCCAAGTTACAACTGAGTTTTATTAACTTTTCTACTGCTAATACACTTTGGAGGCTATTTACTAAAGACTGGCATTTCCTACACCAGTCGTAAAAACCCTGATTAATTTATTAAGAGACGCACATCACTCAGTAAAATTTGTTGCATCTTCTGCTGTCTATGCGCCTGAACTGGTGTCTATTCTGGCTAGGGTCTTGAGTAGATTTCTGGTGCAGTGTACCCAGTTTTCTGGGGCACATGTTAAATTAGTTGGACCACAGAGCTCCACGGCATAACTTCTTCTACCCACACCCTGTCCACTTTTAAGAAAAGTGGCAAAAGTATCAAACAAAGCTAAAAAGTGGAAAACTCGTGACTAAGTCAGAAAAACGGTCCAAAGCTTATGAGCCATGGAATAGTGTTTTAATGCACATAATGAGACACGCTTGACGACCCAGGCGGTGGCAGCCTCTACATAACTTAGATGCTGGCTGTGCGACTTGCTTAAATCTACGCCAGCTCTCTTGCTGGCATAGATTTAAGTCATTTTCTACATCAAATACAGGTGTAGAAAATGATAAATGAGATGGCCTGGCCAAGCTGCCCCTTCCCTGCCCATACTACGCTCCCAAGAAATGGTTTACTTCGCATCATAAATGACCCCCATAGTGTTATAACAGGGTGTGTGGTAAAGCACTGGAGGGTGTATATCTCACCAAGAATGCTTAGCTGAGTGAGGTAAAATGGAATCCAAAAGCTGTGTTGTTTCAGCAAAGCATAATCTGCTGAGGCATGTTGTTTAAGATTTCAGTCAGTGTCAGAGCTTGGTGGCTATGAGACTATGTGGCTGGGCAAAGTCTTAATCCCCTTACATGCTGAAAGCATAGGTGAGAGAGAAGTCTCTGTATAGTCAGCGCCCAGATAGTATGGTGTTTTGTTATGTTTCATGTGCATAGACACCCCATAACTTAGCCATCCCATCTTGCACTGGATGCAAAAAGTAACCCCCGAAGTCTGAGGGTCTGTCATTGCCAACCCCACCCCAAGTACATAGACCTGCGACAGTGTATACAGTTCCATATGTCTGATGCTAACTTCAGCTACTCGTTTTTGTGGTTTGTGTTTTGTTTAGAAAAGTAAAGGTGCCCAGATGCAAACCCAAGGACCCTCTTTTGGCCATACTTCTGCCCTAAAGAAACCTATAAAAACTGTACAGACATAAACTGTCAACTGTATGGCTACATGTGTTATGAAAACGAACAAATTTAATTTTTACTTCATTACCAATGGTGGGGCTGGACACTCCAGATCTCTTAAACAAGCCAGATGTGTGGAAATGGTTCTACAGACCTTCCACAGATCATATATCACACTTGTCAGAGGTTTTAAGATTTGCATATACCCACTGGACTACGTTTCGGTCCATGACTTTACCCAAACACACGTTGTGCCTTTTTGGGGTTTGTTTGGCTAGGTGGACACTAAACAACATTGTTATGATCCAAGACCAGAAAATCGCTTCAAATGATCTCCAAAGAAGCACGTAAGGCCATTCTACAAAACTGGATAGACTCACAAGCCCCACCACAGTAACTGTTCTTAGACAAGCTCACATTCTTATTTAAGATGGATTAGATTGAGGCAACTGTTCATAAAAACCTTAAAGGAAACCTGTCATCAATTTTATGCTGAATTCACCAAGAACAACATAAAGTAGTGACAGACGCGATGATTTTAGCAGTGTGTCACTCATGAGCTAAAAGTAAGTGGTTGCTGAGATTCAGCATCGTAATCATTGCAGTCCAGGCCTTGAAAAGAGTCCAGTTTACCCGAGAAGAGTCAGAGTTATTCATAAGCTCCTGCTCTCCCGTTCATCTGATGATGGTTGACAGGCTTCTCCTTACTTTTCTCCTTAGAAGAGAACTGCAAATCAGGTGGACAGGGAGAGCAGGAGCTTATGAATAATTCTGACTCTTCTCAGGTAGATTTTACTCTTTTCAAGGCCTGGACTGCAATGATTGTGATGGCGGTTCTCGGGAACCGCTTACTTTTAGCTCATGAGTGACACACTGCTGAAATCAGCTCGTCTGTCACTACTTTATGCTGCTCTGAGTGAGGGCATCATAAAGTTCATGACAGGTTCCCTTTAAGGTCAAAAAGATTTTTCAAATATGGGAAAGTTAATTTATAGACACTCTACCAGGTACCTGGAATGTGAATTACAGTATGCCCCCCCCATCTGATCTCAGTTACTTTGAACGATATATAACGCCAGTTATCGTAAGAGCAGCCTTGGACTTACTTGCGCTTCCCTTCCACCCCCTCCTTCCTTTTTTCCATTGCTTATTGTCTACATTTATGTGAACAAATGGGACAATGTTACCTGATGTGTTGGATCACTGTTTCTGGGTGTTGTACAGGCTTCTGGTTACCCGTGTCATCTTCTTTACACTTCACAACCTTGCTATGTTATGTTGTCATCTCTTTTTTTGCATTATAGCTTTCAACATCTTTCTTTTGGCTATTAGGTCGGAAGCCGGGACAGATAACCTAGTGTATATAACAGATTAAAATCTGTATTGTCTTTTTGATGAATTGGTTTGGAACATATCTGGCTGCAGTCTTATGGCAAGTGTAAAATATTTGTGACAGGTGTTTAATACCAGGAGAAAGAGAGAGATAGAGACATGTCTGAGGAAACTGTCAGTGAGTCTGCTAGAAAACAGGGGCTGCAGCTCTCACCATAACCCTTTCAGCTACCATTAGCTTATCAGCATCCTTGATGATAAAAGCTGTTAGGCTAAAATGGTCTAGTGAGCATAGCCAGTTGCTTCTGTATTTCCTATCTACCGTAGTGGAAAGTGAATGTTGGTTTTATTGAGAAAGTTTTTAAGGAACAGACATTACAAAATCTAAGTAGTCGGGATTGATGTTGGATGAACATCTAACCAGTTGACTTATTTCTGTCCCAGAAAGACACCTGATCCTAGCCTTTAAAGACTGTAGTTATAACCCTCTCTGCCATATGTTATCAAACTACAACATCTATCAAGTTGACTTCATAGTTTATTCTTGACTGTGAAGGACTTAAGATTCCAGTTTAAGAACTAAAAAAGTTGTCATCCTCTATTTTTATTTCATCAAATGATTAGAACACCTTCTAAAAATGAAACCATTAAGAACATTGACCTAAAAATAACATCAACCCCTTACTTAGTTCATGAATAAACCCTTGCTACAAGCCACATACATCATTGCAAGTAATCAATCCTCCAATCAGAATAGACTTTTATAATTCAGTATCATTAATTCTCCAATATACAGAATATGAACAAAAGTATTAGGGCACCTGCACGTTACACCTATAGGAGCTTTTAGGACATCCCATTCTAAACCCATAGGCATTAATATGAAGTCGGTGCCCCCTTTGTAGGTTAAAAAGCTTCCACTCTTCTGAGAATGATTTTGCCCATTCAGACAGCATTTGTGAGGTCAGACACTGATGTTGGCCAAGAGGCCCTGGCTCACAATCTCTGTTCCAGTTCATCACAAAGGTGTTGGATGTGGTTGACCCCTTCCTGCCCAGCGCCGTACATATACGGCGCTGCGCGAAGTGCATTGCCGCCCAGTGCCGTAGTGCTACGGCGCGCTGATCGGGCGGGTGCAAGAGCTGCACCCACCAGATCAGCGGCGGGGGTCCGGCTGTGCCCGTTTGCCGGACCTCTGCTGTATGCGACGGCATCGGTGAAAACACTGATGCCGGTGCATTAACCCTTCATGTAACACGGTCTGCGCTGACCGCGGCAGATGGGATGTGTGCGGCTTGCAGGGGGAGTCCATCGGGTCCCCGCGCTGCTGTGACAGGGACCTGATGGCAGGGAAGGCAGCCCGATGCCTTCCTTAGGCATCGGGCTGCCTTCTACGGAAGCCTGTGAGATCCAGCCCCTTGATCTCACAGGTAGAAGGCTGTAAGTGTATTACTGTGAGTAATACACTTACAGCCAATGCATTACAATACAGAAGTATTGTAATGCATTGTAAAGGGGTAAAAAAAAGTTAAAAAAGTTAAAAAATAAAGTTAAGAAAAATAATAATAAAAGTTTCAAGTATAAAAAACGCCCTTTTCCAAAAATACAGTAAAAAAAATTGTAAAAAAAAGGGGGAAAAAAAAGTATACATATTAGGTATTGCCGCGTCCGTATCGACCGACTCTATAAAGAAAAAAAGACAGTGTCAAAATAGCCATTTTTTGGTCACATTCCCTCACAAAAAGTGTAATAGCAGGCGATCAAAAAGGTGTATTTAACCCAAAATGGTACCAATAAAGTCGTCATCTTGTCCCGCAAAAAATGAGACCCTACCTAAGACAATCGCCCAAAAAATAAAAAAAATATGGCTCTCAGAAAATGGCAACACAAAAAAAAATATTTTATTCTGTTCAAAAATGCATCTAAGGCCCCATTCACACGACCGTATGAATGGGGCCGTATGTATTCCGCAAAATTGCGGAATACATGCAGCCCCATTCACCTCTATGGGAGCGCACAGCCGCGGCACGGAGACAGCTCCGTGCCGCGGCTCCGCATAAAAAGATAGAACATGTCCTATACTTGTCCGTACGCACGGACAAGTATAGGCATTTTCAATGGGGCCGCACGGCGTGTGTTCCGAGCGGCCCCATGGTCTGAATGAGGCCTAATGTGTAAAACTTAACAAAAATAAAAATGTTAGACATATTGGGTATCGCCGCGTCCGTAACAACCTGCTCTATAAAAATATTACATGAGATGGCCCCCCAGGTGAATTCTGTAAAAAAAAATTAAAAAAACCTATGCCAAAACAGCCATTTTTTTCCCTCTTGCCTCACCTCACAAAAAGTGTAATAGCAGGCGATGGTACCGAATGGTACCAAT
The DNA here is from genome assembly GCA_900303285.1 of Rhinella marina. Classification (NCBI taxonomy): domain Eukaryota; kingdom Metazoa; phylum Chordata; class Amphibia; order Anura; family Bufonidae; genus Rhinella; species Rhinella marina. The sequence goes on along the minus strand of ONZH01005787.1, from coordinate 80,089 downwards.
CAAACCGTCATCTCGTCCCGAAAAAAATTAGAGCCTACCTAAGACAATCGCCAAAAAAAAAATATGGCTCTCAGAAAATTGCAAGAGAAAAAAAAGATTCTTATGTACCCCAAAATAGTACCAATGAAAACATCACCTCATCCCGCAAAAAATGAGCCCCCACATAAGACAATAACTCAAAAAAATAAAAATCAATAGCACCCGTAAACCAATCCATCAAAATCTGTGCTGCAAAATCCATATGGCGCTCCTTCTGTTCTGAGCCTTGCCATGCGCCCCCACAGCAGTTTACCACCACATGGGGTGTTGCCGTATTCAGGAGAAAATGGGGAACAAATTATGGGGTGATTTTCTCCTGTTACCCCTTTTGAAAATGAAAAATTTGGGGCTAAAGCAACATTTTATTGGAAGAAATGAAACATTTTCATTTTCACAGCCAAGTGTTTCCAAATTCCGTAAAACGCTTATGGGGTCAAAGTGGTCAGTACCACCCTTAATATATTCTTTGAAGGGTGTAGTTTCCAAAATGGGGTCACTTTTTGAGGGTTTCCACTGTAGGGGTACGTCAGGGTCTCTAAATTACATAATGGTGCCTAAAAACCATTCTAGCAAAATCTGCCTCCAAAATCCATATGGCGCTCCTTTCCTTCTGACCAAATGCCCATAGAGCAGTTTACTGCCACATATGGGGTATTTCTGCAGAATCAGAGTAATTTATATTGAGGTTCTTGCTATGTTGCAAGAAAAAAGTTGAATAACATGAAAAATCAGCATTTTCCTTTAATTCTTGTGGAACACCTAAGGCCCCTTTCACACGAGCGTGTCCGGATTTGGTCCGGATGCGTTCAGGAAAATCCGCACGCATCCGCACCAAATCCGCACGCAATTGCAGTCAGTTTTGACTGCGATTGCGTATGTTCTTTCAGTTTTTTCCGCGCGGGTGCGAAGCGTTTTGATGCGTTTATCACGCGCGTGCGAAAAAACTGAATGTTTACAAACAACATCTCTTAGCAACCATGCGTTAAAACCGCATTGCACCCGCACTTGTGTGCGGATGCAATGCGATTTTCACGCAGACCCATTCACTTCAATGGGGCCAGTTCTGCGTGAAAAACGCAGAATATAGAACATGCTGCGTTTTTCACGCAACGCAGAAGTGATGCGTGAAAAAAACGCTCATGTGAAAAGCCCCATTAAAATGAATGTGTCAGGATTCAGTGCGGGTGCAATGCGTTCGCATCACGCATTGCACCCGCGCGGAAATCTCGCCCGTGTGAAAGGGGCCTAAAGGGTTAACAAAGTTTGTAACGTCAGTTTTGAATAATTTGAGGGGTGTAGTTTCTAAAATGGGGTCATTTATGGGTGGTTTCTAGAGATGAGCGAACGTGTTCGTAACGAGCACTGTACCGCTCGGCTCCCCTGCGCTCGCATGGGCGCAGGCAGCCGCTTCCGTCGGGTGAGGAGGACGGAAGCGGCTGCCTGTGCCCATGCGAGCGCAGGGGAGGCGAGCGGTACAGTGTTCGTTACGAGCACGTTCGCTCATCTCTAGTGGTTTCCATTACATAAGCCCCTCAAAATCACTTTATATCTGAATTGGTGCTTAAAAAAATGGTTTTGGAAATTTTGTTGAAAATTTGAAAAATGGCTTCTAAACTTCTAAGCCCTCTAACGTCCTAAAAAAGTAAAATGACATTTACAAAATCATGCCAACATAAAGTAGACATATGGGGAATGATGACTGATCACTATTTATCTATCTGTTTTAAAAGTAGAGAAATTCAAATGTAGAAAATTGTGAATTTTTCAAAATTTTTGGTAAATTTGGGATTTTTTTTAAAATAAAGGAAAAATATATTGACTCAAATTTACCACTGTCATGAAGTACAATGTGTCACGAAAAAACAGTCTCAGAATGGCTTGAATAAGTAAAAGTGTTCCAAAGTTATTACCACATAAAGTGACACATGTCAGATTTGCAAAAAATGGCCTGGGCAGGAAGGTGAAAACAGGCTCGGGGTAGAAGGGTAGGGGCGGATTGGCCATAGACCTTACAGTGAAATTTCCCAGTGGGCCGATTCCCAGGGAGCTGCCTGGGCCCTCTTCACGTCCGTCCAGTGAAAGTTTTTGGGTATGTATTTTGTGCTGCTGGCAGTATTTTGTGAGGGACTGTGGTATTTGGCTCTGTTGGGGTGGTATAATGTGCCACTATATGGTATTGCTGGTCCTGCCTTCCATCAATTTGGACCTGACTACAAAATGGGGCCACTTTTAGTATTTTTTCCAGGGCCACTTTAAGTTCTAAGTCCGTCCCTGTAGAAGGGGTTAAGGTAAGGGCTGTGTGTGGGTCAGTCAAGTTCTTCAACACCATACTCACTCAACTATGCCTTTATGGATCTTGCTTAGTGCACTGGGGAACAGTCATGCTGGAACAGAAAAGGGGGATATATGGTGCTTACTAATATAGCCTTTGTTGATATTCTGAGCCATTTTCTTTATTTCAAAAGATATGCCTCTTTGTTGGTCTTTTGTGCTGTCCAAACAGAGGTCCTGTCCATCACATGGCTGCTGATGGAAGGTCATATGATCAAGTAGATCACCTTTATGTGATGTTTCCTCCATTCAAATACATTGTATCTGCCATCTGCGTTTGCACTGTTGAAAGTTTGGTGCAGCTGCAGTGTGTTACAGTTGAGGAGGCTGAGCGATGTGTCTAATCACATGACCCTCCATCAGCCGCCATCTTATTGACACGACCTCTCTTTAGACTGCACAGAAGATTTGCCCAACAAAGCAGCATGGCTTATGAAATCTAGCAAATGGTACAAAATATAAACAAAGGCTATATTAGTAAGTGCCATATAGTCATCTTACAAACACATTGGTCAGCAGTAGCCAGATGGTGGCCAACTACTTTAATGCTAGAGGAGGTTTAGAACTTTGCAGGTATTGAGTTAGTAAAGTGTTGGTGACTTTTATTCAGTATGCCCTCCAGCATTTGGTGACACTGTTTTTTGTACTATTGTCAGTCATCATGAGAAAACTCATTATACTCATTAGTTATAATGGGTGCTACCTCTAATTACAAAATCTCTCTGATTACAATGGATGTTATATTCTTCTTATGCCACGTCAGGCATCCTAATAACAGGGTCATAATAATAAGAATAATTAATAATTCACATGATGAATATTGGTGGGAGTGGGAGTGACTAAATCCTTGCAATAATTGCATTATATTATATATATAGGGGATGCGGAAGTTGTAGTTACATCCACCACCTACTAAATAAGAGTACAGTAGTACTATAAATGGTATATAACAATAGGTGGGATTTGATTAGACATGGGGGTTTCAGACTACACCTTTGTATAACTTGTTTAAAAAGGAATACGTGGGATTTTAAAGCATACAATTGCTCCAACTGAGATAATAAATGAGTGTTCTGTAAAACTGATCTAACTTTAATAGCCAAGCTGAGAGTCATAGATCAAGGTGGAAGATTTTGAACCTTCTGTGCCAATATCTGCTTAGCGTTAGCTAAACTGGGAAGACCAGGATCCCTCACAGAGGTATGAAGTGTCTGCTGTAGGGAATACCCAGTAGTAGTTGTCATCAGTGACAACTTCAAATACTGGTTATTTGATGATATGTGTGGTTGAACCTTGGGTCAAAAAGGGAGATTAAACCACACTGAATAGTTAAGACAATGGCAAGTACAAAATAGAACAATTAGACTAGCTAAATGACCAAAGACACTCAGGCAAAAAGGAGACTATGAGGGCTAAAGGTGAAGAGCCACATGACAGTGGCAATACAACACAGTAGAAGTAAAAAAAAGGCAGAGAGTCACAGGTGGTGTGAAGAAAGGGGAGCATTGTGACATCAGTGAACGATGTCACAGAAGCTAATATGCACTGTAAATATGTCACATGGCATAGCTACCAGGTACATGGCTAAAGGCTCATGGGCCCTGTTGCAAGAGTTCAGCTTGCCCCCCCCCCTTCCTTCAGTGCTTTGTGGCAACAGGCAGGGGTGCACCTAGCCTTTCTGCTGCCTAAGGAAAAAATTGAAACTGCACATCCCCCGATGCCAAATTTTCAATCAAATCCCTTCCCTCCAGCCATGCTGTTGGCCAGACACACACACGTGAGTTGAATGCGATAAACGCACTTTGTGTGTCAAAGAGAGTTCCCGTTCTGGCCTCCGCTCCTCTGACTGGATCACATAGCATTAGGGCCCTTGCACATGACCGTATGCACTCCGGAACATACAGTCCGTGAGCGGGCCATATGTCCCGGAGTGGCATTGATCGTGCGCACGGGAGCGCACAGCATCATAGATTACAATGATGCTGTGCACGTCGGGCCACCCACGGGACTATTATCCCGCACTCATATGATCTTGTGATAATCGCTAAGATGATCACTAACATGCATTCGTAGTTGGCTCATTAGCAATCATCTGGCAGTGTAAGGGCTCGTTCACACGACCGTATTTTTCTTTCCGTGTCCGTTCCGTTTTTTTGCGGACCGTATGCGGAACCATTCATTTTAATGGGTCTGCAAAAAAAACGGAAGGTCTTCCATGTGCATTCCGTTTCCGTATGTCCGTATTTCCGTTCCGCAAGATTATGAGTCTTGTCCTATTATTGTCCACATCACGGACAAGGATAATACTGTTCTATTAGGGGCCAGTTGTTCTGTTCCTCAAAATACGGAATGCACATGGATGTCATCCATAGTTTTTGCGGATCCGTTTTTTTCATACGGTCGTGTGCATGAGCCCTTATACTCTCTATGATTACTGGATTACGTCCGATAATCGGGATCTTTTAACATGTTTAAAAATCCTCGTTTGCTGCCGGCAAACAATAATAGGTATAGGGACGAGCGATGGCATGTGGTATTGGTGTGGATGTGGTATTCACAGAGCTGCAAAAAAAGCAAAGATATAAATGTATAAATTACAGGTTTTACTGAATTTGATAAAACTATATATCAATCTGCTCAGCTCCTCCTGCTCTATAACATGGTGCTTTCAGATTGCATTGCATTTTATGGTGACAGATTCTCTTTAAATGACTTAAAGGAATGGGACCATTGTATATCTGCAACCAATGTCATATTACAAGGTAAGACTAGTGTAACACTGCATGAGGGAATTACATGATGAAATTTGTCATATAGCCCAAGGATACAATGTGGCAGTTGCTTTGATTTCTTAAGGTGGATACTTTAGCACAAAGCTATGTTATTTGGGCCATATTAACATCAGTACTTAAAAATACATTTCACCCATGCAGTTTACAACTCAGGCCTTCCCCTCTGTTTCTAGGAAGAGACAGGATAACAGGAAGCTCAGTGAGATTCCTCAAGGGTGATTACCCCCAGACACAGTTGGTGGTGACACATGTAGCAGATGTCATGCTGTTTCATTGGCCTGCAAAATTTATGGCAACTTGTAAAATGAACTCAGTAACTTCTGACACAAAATTAATAAATTGACTATTTACAACAGCTCTTATCTTGGTCCTGAACTGATGCTATGTTGGCAATGGATGAAGTATTTGCTGGATAGAACTAGAATAATTCCCAAAATCCTGTAAGGCTTAAATAACAGCCAGCACAAATCTTTAGCAGGGCATGATAATTAGCAGCCTCGCTGCAGCTAAACTTAGCCAAAGACACATTGCAACGGTATGCTGTTACTGTAACACGGTATTGTGGAATTCCTTATGTTGCCTCACACAGTCGTCTAGTTTCCTAACACACTGAAACAAATCTAATGAACATATTTGCTGTCATTGAGCAGACCAATAAGCCATAGTGTGGTTTATGAACCAGCACAAAAATTGGGAATGGCCTTTGTTTGAAACTATTTTAGGGTATTCCTAAAATACCCCCCCACAATGCCCTGGCACCCACATCCCTCCGCATCCCTGCATAGCCACTGCTGCATCTCCCCACTGTGCGGATCAAAACATGGGGTGATGGGGTGGAGCAGCCAATAGCAGGCCGTGACTGTGACCAGTCTCCCTAGAATCGCAGGTGACGCTAGGGACAGGGCCGATTTTAGACAAAGTGTGGCCCTGGGCAAAATTGAAAGTGGGGCCCTAAATCCTGAAATATTGGACCAGAAGTCTGATTTTGTAGGCACAGACAACAGTTGCACCCACACGCGCTGATTGTAGACGGCCATATTAGCTCTGTTTAGCCTCTTTCCACTGCTAATCCTACAGCCTCTTTGGGTATGTTCACAGTATTTTCTGTGCTTAAAAGAACCTAATGCAGAATCTGCATCAGATTTTTTTGGATGTATTTTTTTTATGATGCCTTTTATAAAACACTTTTTGATGCAGTTTTGCTGTGGATTTTCATTAATGCCCATTTTCAAAGGGAATTCTGGACATAGAATCCGCATGAATAATGGTCAGGGCACTTCTTTTTTTTCATGGTGCAGTTTAAAAAACTACAAGCAGAAAAAATGAGTCGTCCCATCCGGGCCCCTGAAGTGAAGGGAGAGCACAATCTGCTTGTATGGTCATCCTCCATTATGCTATGATAAGTGGCTGATCACTGGCAATTCCATAGCAGTGAATGGAGATAATGCTGCGCATGCACACTGTTATGGAGATCTGTGGATGACACTGTTATGGGGGATCTGTGGATGTCACTGTTATTGGGAATCTGTAGGTGACACTGTTATGGGAGATCTATGGATGATAATGTTATGGGGGATCTGTGGATGTCACTGTTATGGGGAATCTGTAGGTGACACTGTTATGGAAGATCTATGGATGATAATGTTATGGGGGATCTGTAGGTGACACTGTTATGGGAGATCTATGGATGATAATGTTATGGGGGATCTGTGGACGTCACTGTTATGGGGGATCTGGCGATGACACTGTTATGGGATCTGTGGATGGCACTGTTATGGGGGATCTGTGGATGACACTGTTATGGAGGATCTGTGGATGACACTGTTATGAGGGATTTGTGGATGATGCACTGTTATGAGGGATCTGTGGATGACGCACAGTTATGGGGGATCTGTGGATGACACTGTTATGGGAGATCTATGGATGATAATGTTATGGGGGATCTGTGGAAGACACTGTTATGGGGATCTGTGGATGGCACTGTTATGGGGGATCTGTGGATGACACTGTTATGGAGGATCTGTGGATGACACACTGTTATGGGGGATCTGTGGATGACACACGGTTATGGAGGATCTGTGGATGACACACTATTATGGAGGATCTGTGGATGACACACTGTTATGGGGGATCTGTGGAGGACACACTGTTATGGGGATCTGTGGATGACACACTGTTATGGAGGATCTGTGGATGACACACGGTTATGGGGGATCTGTGGATGACACACGGTTATGGGGGATCTGTGGATGACACACTGTTATGGGGGATCTGTGGATGACACACTTGTTATGGGGGATCTGTGGATGATGCCATTTATGAGGGATCTGTGGATGACACACAGTTATGGAGGGATCTGTGGATGACACACTGTTATGGGGATCTGTGGATGACACACTGTTATGGGGATCTGTGGATGACACACTGTTATGGGGGATCTGTGGATGATGCACTGTTATGGAGGATCTGTGGATGACGCACAGTTATGAGGGATCTGTGGATGACACACTGTTATGGGGGATCTGTGGAGGACACACTGTTATGGGGGATCTGTGGAGGACACACTGTTATGGGGGATCTGTGGATGACACACTGTTATGGGGGATCTGTGGATGACACTGTTATGGGGGATCTGTGGATGACACTGTTATGTGTGACATAGCTTGACAGATGCCTTTATTAGCAGCCCTGGTCTGTTCTCCCTAGCACTTAAAAAAAAGACACTGCTAATTTGGACCTCAGATTCTTAATCTATACTCTAATGCCCCCCCCCTTAACAATTTAGACCACCTAAACAATGTTGTCTTTATTAGTTTACCTAGAGCTCTTTATGGCCCAGACAGCATGCGGTAATTGAAAGCAGCGCGGCCACGTCACAAGCACGCTGTTTTTTGTGGTGTCCTAAAAGTGACAAGGCACAAGGAGCTCACACACAGCTCACAGAGGGGGCGCACGCTGGGAGCAGTGGGGACACAGGAGGCACAGGGAGCACACTCAATTCACACAGGAAGCGCGCACAGAGGGGGCACTGGGATCTTACAGAGGGGGCACAAGGGAGCTGACAGAGGGGGCTCAGGGAGCTGACAGAGGGGGAGTAGGGAGCTGACAGAGGGGGAGTAGGGAGCTGACAGAGGGGGAGTAGGGAGCTGACAGAGGGGGCCCAGGGAGATGACAGAGGGGGCCCAGGGAGATGACAGAGGGCGCCCAGGGAGATGACAGAGGGGCGCAGGGAGCTGACAGAGGAGGAGCAGGGAGCTGACAGAGGATTAGCAGGGAGCTGACAGAGGAGGCGCAGGGAGCTGACAGAGGATTAGCAGGGAGCTGACAGAGGAGGCGCAGGGAGCTGACAGAGGGGGCATAGGCATCTCACAGAGGGAGCGCAGGGAGCTGACAGAGGGGGCACAAAGAGATGACAGAAGGCGCGCAGGGAGCTGACAGAGGAGTCGCAGGGAGCTGACAGAGGGGGCGCAGGGAGCTGACAGATGGGGCGCAGGCAGATGACAGAGGGGGCGCAGGGAGATAACAGAGGAGGGAGGGGGGGTTACAGAGGAGGCGCAGGGAGCTGACAGAGGAGGCGCAGGGAGCTGACAGAGGAGGCCGCAGGGAGCTGACAGAGGAGGCGCAGGGAGCTGACAGAGGAGGCGCAGGGAGCTGACAGAGGAGACGCAGGGAGCTGACAGAGGAGACGCAGGGAGCTGACAGGGGGCGCAGGGAGCTGACAGAGGGGGCGCAGGGAGCTGACAGAGGGGGCATAGGGATCTCACAGAGGGGCGTAGGGAGCTGACAGAGGGGGGCACAAGGAGATGACAGAAGGCGCGCAGGGAGCTGACAGAGGAGTCGCAGGGAGCTGACAGAGGGGGCGCAGGGAGCTGACAGAGGGGGCGCAGGCAGATGACAGAGGGGGCGCAGGGAGCTGACAGAGGAGGCGCAGGGAGCTGACAGAGGGGGCGCAGGGAGCTGACAGAGGGGGCGCAGGGAGCTGACAGAGGAGGCGCAGGGAGATAACAGAGGGGGCGCAGGGAGATAACAGAGGGGGCGCAGGGAGCTGACAGAGGGGGCGCAGGGAGCTGACAGAGGGGGCGCAGGGAGCTGACAGAGGGGGCGCAGGGAGCTGACAGAGGGGGCACAGGGAGCTGACAGAGGGGGCACAGGGAGCTGACAGAAGGCGCGCAGGGAGCTGACAGAGGAGTCGCAGGGAGCTGACAGAGGAGTCGCAGGGAGCTGACAGAGGAGTCGCAGGGAGCTGACAGAGGGGGCACAGGGAGCTGACAGAGGGAGCACAGGGAGCTGACAGAGGAGGCGAAGGGAGCTGACAGAGGGGGCGAAGGGAGCTGACAGAGGGGGCGCAGGGAGCTGACAGAGGGGGCGCAGGGAGATGACAGAGGGGGCGCAGGGAGATGACAGAGGGGGCACAAAGGAGATCAGTGGCCATCAGTACATGAGGGCAGTGCAGGGCTGTTTCAATGGGAGTGTGACCCAAGCAGCCCTGCAGCCCCTCCTCCACAGACACTTACTGGATGGACTTACCTGCTGGAGAGGGAACAGGCAGGATCCTGTGAGCCCTCTGCAGTCCAGGAGCTGAGGTTTCAGAGTCTGTGGGTCAGATGCAGCAGCAGGCCCAGTCATCCCAGCCTGGTTTGGGCCTTGCAGCCTTGAGCAAAGGATGGTGGTGGGGCTATGTTAGCTCCGCCCACACAGAACGTCCTGATACCGGACTGTGGCAGCAGGATTCTAATGTGCTATCACGGAGGTAAGATCTGGAGATTATGCAGGGAGGGGGTCGTTCAGCAGCAGAGCGCTGCAGCACCTTAGAGAGTCAGTCAGGGAGCACAGGGGCGGACATACCGCCTGTGCAGCATGTTCAGTTGCACAGGGGCCCAGAGAGGGAGGGGGGCCCTTTCCAGTGCCACAAAGGGGGTTGGGCCCTGATGAGGACTCACAGAGAATTTGCTGCCAGTTCTGCCTTTACTCCAAAGCTGAAGGACCTTCCATGACATCATAGTCATGTGACCGTTTCAACAGTGGAAGTGGTGATAGGACCTGCGATGAGGTCACCATCATGTGACCAGTGCAGAAAAAGACAGCCCCTCAGCAGTGGAGACCTGTGAATCCTTGGAATGCATGTAAGTGCCAGAGACATGCTGGGAGATGTGGTTCTCCCCATTAAACCTCCTCCCTACTTAGTGGGGGGAAATATGTCATTTAACTGGGACTGTATGTTAGAGGGGCTGAAGGAAGGGGAAGGGTGTTAGTTACATGGGGCTGTATGTTATAGAAGACTGGGGGGAGATGACTGGTGTTATTTAAATGGGACTGGGTATCATAGAGGACTGGAGGGTAAGGGGAGTGATGGTATTTACATGGGACTATGTGTTGGAGGGGCTAGAGGGGATTTAAATTATTTACATGGGACTGTATCATATAGAAGACTGGTGGGAGAGGTCTGGTATTATTTACATGTGACTGCATGGTATAAAAGACTGGAGGGAGTGGAGTGATGTTATTTACATGGGGCTGCATGGTATAGAAGACTGTAAGGAAGAGAGGTTATTTACATGGGATTGTATCATATAGAAAACTTGTGGGAGAGGACTGGTGTTATTTACATGGGACTGCATGGTATAGAAGACTGTAGGGAGAGGACAAGCATTATAATTTATAGGGTCACTACAGAGAATATTATAAATCTAGGGTGTACGGCAGGAGGCATTATAATTACAAGGGGCACTGCATTATAAATACTGTGGTGGCGGGCATTACTACTGAGGGCACCATAGGAGTGCCTTATAGATTGACATTATTTCTATTAGGGGTGCCCTATAGGGGGGCCTTAGTAGTACTGAGGGCACTGTAAGGAGCTGTATTACCACTGGGCGTACTATGGGGGGACTTCCGCCTAGCAGTGAGCCCGGTGACGTCACCGACACTATTGGACAGGTTTTAGCGCCTCCCTAGTCTGTAAAGCCACCCATTAGGAAGAGCATCAGAGCATGAACTGTCAAAGGAGCTGAGTAGGGGAAGAAGGGGGGCCCAGGTACATTCCTTGCACAGGGGCCCTCTGCTGTCTGTGTCCGCCCCTGAGGGAGCATGTGAAGGAAATAAATAAGGGAACTGAATTAAAAAAAAAAAAAGATTCCCAAACAGCAGGGGGCCCCTCTGGTTAGAGGTGAATTCATGAAAAAAGTAAACTGCATAACTGCTATACTTACTCTAAGAAAAAAGTAGATGCTCTTTGCACATATTATTGATCAAAAATATGTCAGGCCCATCTACCAGGACAATCTGGCTTCCATCAGATGGGACCTACTCTAACATGTCTCTTCTGGGCTTTCAGCCTACAATCTGGGCAAAATAAGATCCAGCTATGTAATGCTGCTGATTAAAAGCACTAGGTAGATGGGTGGTGGTACCCGGGCATTGTGGGGAGCATTTGTACTATTGGATAACCCCTTTAATAACTGTCTCTGTGATGGTGTCAAAAGTGTAGCAAAAAAAAAAAATTTATATATATATATATATATATATATATATATAGGTGCTCAAGATATTGGGTGGCCTGAGAAGCATGATGCCACCCAATAAGCATAGGAATAGCAATAAGCAATGCATAAGATGATGACTACATCCTTCGTTGTCTGAATGTTTGTGCAGAAAGTGGTCTAGTCTAGGGCTAATTATACTCATTATAGAAGTTAGAAACTTTATAATTTCATGTACTATCTTCAGAAATCTAGAGAGACTTTGCCATGTAGACCAAATAATTTCCAGATTTAACGTGCATATCAAAAAAGATTGTGTTGAATAAGAAATTTCTTCTAAAAAAACAAATTTCTTCAGCAATTTCTTCTAGTTATTGTTTTTATTCATTTTAGGCGTCGGTCCCAATAACCCTGTGCGCTGGCTGTGGATCAGCCGAAGTTGTGAAGAGACACCAGCCTCTACATAACTTCAGCGCATCCACTGCTGGTCTAAATGAAAACCTTGCTGGCTTAAATTTAGTGTAAAACATAACCAGTAGCTTGCTAGATTAAAGGGGTTATCCGGGAATTAAGAAAATGAGAATAATTAAATATCACTTCATTATAAATATATTCCCAAATACCGTTCATTAGTTATAATGGCTCGTTTGTTTGGGGAGCAATCATTAGGAGAAACAAAATGGCCGCTGTCCTATAAGTACACATAAAACCTATCCTAATTACACAAGTGGACAAGTTACCTCAAGCAACACTGAGGTAAAGGGCTTCCTCATTCTCCTCTCTGCTTGTCAGGGATTATGATCCTGAATACAGATTATAAGATCTTTAGCTCCTCATGAACTCCATTCCCACAAAGATTAAGCTAAATATCATATTAAACTGTATTCAGGATCATAATCCCTGACAAGTAGGAGAGGAGGATGAGGCAGCTCTTTACCTCATTGTTGTGAAGTAACTTGTCCGGCTGTGTGATTAGGACAGGTTCTGTGTGTACTAATAGGACAGCGGTCATTTTGTTTTTCCTAATCATTGCTCCCCAGCCAAAATAAGCCATTTTAACTAATGTAAGTTATTTGGGAATATATTTAAAATAAAGTAATATTTACATATTTTCATTTTCTTAATTCTCGGAGAACCCCTTTAATGCCCACCACTTATGCTAATCAATCACCAAAATACTACAGTCATCATAACCTATATATAATGATAAAAAAATAACCAGCAACAGAACAAGCACACATATATATGTATATAACTCCTTAACCTGGTCCAAAGATATTCAATCAATAGCACTCACATGTAAGACTGAAGCAACTAGATGTAAGAAAAATATAATGGGCTGATATATAGATCACATTGTATACTTCCGTGCCAAAGCCTCCCCCATGTAGATCCGTGTCATCCAAGAAATGATCCTCAATATTAGTGGTTCGGTGGCAGCCAAAATGATGTATAGTATGATGCCTGTTGGACGACCATTCCGTTTTGTAGGCAGGGTTTTCTAGTCTGTAGGGCAAGTGCTGATGGTGAGTTATCTCTTCCTTTCTGCAGTATTGACCCATTTACCCAGCCCAAACTAATTCTTATTCCCACTTATTGCGGTATTTTAATGAACATTATTAAAGGTTACATTTTACACTGGTGAAGGTGCTCTGTTATTTATTATTAAGTAAATGACACTATTGATCTACTGGGACCTGTGAATAATTGAGACCATTTTCTACACCTAAAACAGACATAGAAAATGATAAATGAGACGGGCCTGCCAGCCCATCCCCTTACCATCTGACACCACTCCCACCATTTTAGACCTGGCGTGAGTGGGGAAAAGTCGCAGATTATGGCGCACATAACCTTTGCATCACAATCTGCAATAGATAAATTTATCAAATGTTGCACAGGTTTTCATATATTTGATGCAATGTGCTGTGTTGTACGACTTTTTTGCAACTTTTCTTTGACATTTCAGGTGTTCCACAGTTTTCATATATTTGATGCAATGTGCTGTGTTGTACGACTTTTTTGCGACTTTTCTTTGACATTTCAGGTGTGCCATAATCCAGGTCTGATCTCACTTTTCTGCCTTAAACATAGACCACATAGACCAAGAGGCATGTCTCCAAAATGTCGCTGAAAGGTTGCAAAAAATGTCGCAAGGCATGTTGTGCAATATTTTTAGACAAAAAACCTGACGTATCTGGTTTGATAAGGATTTACAGAATATATAAAATACGGATAAAAGCAGCCAAACTGGAGACAGAGAGATTCAATGCGAAAGAGAGTAAAACTAACCTGAAAATGTTCTTCAGTTAAATAAATTGTAAAAAATTTAGAGAGTGATGAGGAAAAAGCATAGCTATTAAATATTTTTTCTCCACGGTATTCACTGAGTAAAATAAAATGTCAGGTGAAACACAGAGTGCAAAAGTAAACTCCCCATTAAAAGCGGCCTGTCTAGCCCATGAAAAAGTTTAAAAGATTAAAAAAGATAAATTAGCGGTTCCACGTTGCATACACCCCTGTATCCTAAGAGTTAAAGGGGTTGTCTCACCTCAGACATTGAGGGCATATCGCAATGTCTAATAGGTGTGGGTCCTGAGTCTATCTTTAGAACAGAGCCTACAAAGTGAAGGAGGGCATACTGCACATGCTATTCATTCCTATGGGAGTGCCGAAAATCAGCCACATAGAAGTGAATGGAGCGGTGGCCGTGCTTTCTACTCATTTCAGTGGGACTGCCAAACATAGCCAACCGCGCTGCTCAGCTATTTTCAGCACTCCCGTAGGAATGAAAGGAGGGCGGTTGGACAAGTGTGGTGTGCCCTCCTTCGCTTTTTGGGCTCCGTTCTAAAGATATGCCCCCAATGTCTGAGGTGAGACAACCCCTTTAAGTAATACATAGTTTATACATAGTTTATAAGGCCAAAAAAAGACATCTGTCCATCCAGTTCGGCCTGTTTTCCTACAAGTTGATGCAGAGGAAGGCAAAAAAACCCTGTGAGGTAGAAGCCAATTTTCCCCACTTTAGGGGAAAAAATTCCTTCCCGACTCCAATCAGGCAATCAGAATTACTCCCTGGATCAACGACCCCTCTATAGTAACTATAACCTGTAATATTATTACCCTCCAAAAATACATCCAGGCCTCTCTTGAACTCTTTTAATGAACTTACCATCACCACCTCCTCAGGCAGAGAGTTCCATAGTCTCACTGCTCTTACTGTAAAGAATCCTCTTCTATGTTTGTGTACAAACCTTCTTTCCTCCAGGCGCAGAGGATGTCCCCTCGTCACAGTAACAGTCCTGGGGATAAATAGATCATGGGAGAGATCTCTGTACTGACCCCTGATATATTTATACATAGTTATTAGATCTCCCCTCAGTCATCTTTTTTCTAAAATGAATAACCCTAATTTTGATAATCTTTCTGGGTACTGTAGTCCACCCATTCCAGTTATTACTTTAGCTGCCCTCCTCTGAACCCTCTCCAGCTCTGCTATGTCTGCCTTGTTCACAGGAGCCCAGAACTGTACACAGTACTCCATATGTGGTCTGACTAGTGATTTGTAAAGTGGCAGGACTATGTTCTCATCATGGGCATCTATGCCCCTTTTGATGCAACCTACTATCTTATTTGCCTTGGCAGCAGCTGTCTGACACTGATTTCTACAGCTTAGTTTGCTGTTCACTAAAATTCCTAGGTCCTTTTCCATGTCAGAGTTACCCAATATTTTACCATTTAGTATGTACTGGTGACTTGCATTATTCCTTCCCATATGCATAACCTTACATTTGTCAGTGTTAAACCTCATCTGCCACTTCTCTGCCCAAGCCTCCAGTCTATCCAGATCTATCTGTAGCAGTATACTGTCCTCTTCTGTGTTAATTACTTTACACAGTTTAGTGTCATCTGCAAAAATTTATATTTTACTGTGCAAGCTTTCTACAAGAAACGAATAGGGCCCAATACGGACCCCTGTGGTACCCCACTAGTGACAGTGACACAATCTGAGTATGTACCGTTAATAACCACCCTCTGTTTTCTATCACTGAGCCAGTTACTTACCCACATACAGACATTTTCTCCCAGTCCAAGCATTCTCATTTTATATACTAACCTTTTATGTGGTACCATGTCAAATGCTTTGGAGAAGTCCAGATATACGACATCTATTGATTCGCCGCTGTCAAGTCTAGAACTTACCTCCTCGTAGAAACTGATTAAATTGGTTTGACATGACCGATCCCTCATGAAGCCATGCTGATATGGAGTTATTTGCTTATTTTCATTGAGGTACTCCAAGATAGCATCTCTTAGAAAACCCTCAAACAGTTTACCCACAACAGATGTTAAACTTACCGGCCTATACTTCCCGGGCTCTGTTTAATGAAATAAAATAGACAGACCCTTATTTCTGATATTTAAAGACTTTATAATGATAGGGTCTGTTCTTGTAGGCCGGTAACATCTGTTGTGGGTAAATTGTTTGAAAGTTTTCGAAGAGATGCTATCCTGGAGTACCTCAATGAAAATAAGTACATAACGGCGTACAGCAAGGTTTCTGAGGGGTCGGTCCTGTCAAAATAATGTATTCAGTTTCTATGAGGGGGTTCTAGACTGGACAGGGGTGAGTCAATGGATGTCGTATATCTTGACTTCTCCAAAGCATTTGATACTGTGCCACATAATATTGGGGCCACAAAGAGATTACTGTATACTGTATGGGGGGAACAAGGAAACATTATACTGTACCGGGCCATAAGGAGACGTTATACTGTATGGAGGCCACAAGGAAACCTCTCCCCAGTCCTCTTGTGCAAGACACGTACTGACTTATAATGTGCAATGTGCACCAGATGCCGCGGCTGTGACGTCTTGTATGTCGGCATACATAACACATCAGTACACGCTTACGTGGTGCCCTTTTTAGAAGTGGTCAGAGATGTCAAGTGTCAGCAGTAATTAAGAAATGGTGATATTGCCATATCACTGCTTATACTGCTAATACCGTGGTATAACGTAGATACCAGTATGTCACCCAATCCTAGATGGGGTGTAAAAAAATGCAGGTCTTGATAGATGACCACCATAATGTACGAAACCACCCTATGGCTACTTTCACATTAGTGGCACAGTTGTCCGGCAGGCTGTGCCGGTGGGTGAACAGCCTGCCGGATCCGTGCTGCTGTTAGTGCACCTGTGCTGCCGGAACTACGGTCTGTCCCCATTCACTATATACATGTCGTAATTTTAGTCCAACCGCCTCTCAGCATGTTTGCCATGCTGCGTCCGGAACTCTGGCCCGCCCCCATTATAGTGAATGGGGACAGAGCGTAGTTCCGGCCGCACAGGTGCACTAACAGCAGCACGGATCTGGCAGGCTGTTCACCTGCCGGAACAGTCTGCCAGACACCCGTGCCACTAATGTGAAAGTAGCCTAATGGTGCCATAGGCAATTGCCTATCTTGCCAACCGCAGCACTGCGAATACTATATATACTGGGAGAGATTCATCAAACCTGGTGTAAAGGAAAACTGTCTTAGTTGCTCATAGCAACCAATCAACTCCCACCTTTTATTTTCCAAAGGAGCTCTGAAAAATGAAAGGTGAAATCTGATTGGTTGCTATGGGAAACTAAGACAGTTTTCCTTTACAACAGGTTTAATAAATCTCCCAATTGTTGTATGCGTGGAGTATGTTGCTCTCTACAATGTAAAGGACAAAGGCGGTCATTTAATAAGTGATATAGCCAGTTTTGTTGCATATGTCTGTCGCATATTGCGGCGCAAAGGTTATTTGTGCCGCAATCTATGACTTTTATCTGCTCAAGACAGGTCTAAAAAAAGGGAGTGTGGTGTGAACAGGGAAGGGCCAGCCGGGCTGTCTCAGTTATCATTTTCTACGCCTGTTTTAAGCGTAGAAAATATTCTAAATATATGCCAGCAAGGGAGCTGGCGTAGATTTGGACTGGCGGTGGATCCGTTGAAGTTATGTAGAGGCTGGAGATAGTGCAGGGGTTATTAAGACCGGTGCCTAAAATACCAGTCTTAATAAATGACCCCCAAAGTCTTGTGTAACCGACTTGCTGGCAGATCCTCTTTACAAAACACTTTCTAATGTCTATATGAAAAAGTTAGTGAGAGGAGATGAATTCAGGTAATGTATCATAGAGTTGTAACACAAGGTATGTACCAACAACACCGTATTTACCCAACATGTTACGCTAGAGGCTTAGTCTTTTCTGTTTGCACTTACAACACAAGGTCTGATGTGACTGTTACGGAACAAACACGCTTTCCTCACAGCGATGTTTTCAGAAAATAATCTGTGTTAGCTGCGCTGCCTATTTTCACAGCAAGGGCATCATTTAGAAGACATCGCTCAGAAAACAAACACACATATACATCGTGCAGTGAGAAAAAAAAAACTTTTTCGATGGTTCTTTTCCTATCACTCAAATGTAGTGAAATGTTATAACTGCACAATACACAACAAGCTCATTCAGGTAATATTGACACATTTTGGTGACCTTCTTAACCTTGCAGTCTTGTGACGGATCACGACACAGACTCGTGATTGTTTTCCACCTTTCCTCTGAAGATTACATAGTGTATATGAGAATACATCATCCTGAGTTCTAAATAGAAGCTTCAGTTTAAAAGCTGCTCTATATAGTAATTTAAGGAATTGCAACAGGAGTAGTTTCCTATAACAATGGTGCACATTTACTAATTCTGTGTAATATTTAGTGTAAACTTAGGCAGTCAAACCACTTTACAAAGTGGCTCAGGCTGGATGATAAATTTGGTTCATCATTACACAATTTTGCTTTGGTTGGCACCTATTGGTTGGCTTACTTTTCACCAGAATTATGCGCCAATTTGGTGCGATTTCCCGCTAAGCCACATCCCCTTCACTAGCGAGGTGCAAAATGTGTCTAAAATATATCATTTACGCCTCATAATATGAGACGTAAAGCATGTACACCAGTTGTTTGGCATTAATGGTGGGTTATAGCAGGGTTGTTTTGGATGCTGCCCAGGGCCCAAGGCCCCCGGGGTGCCCATTTCAGGCCAAAACACCTACCCTGTTAAAAGCCTGCACAGCACAATCAGAGAACAGGGTGAGTAAGAATGGATCAGGTGACATCAGATCCTCAGGGCAGCAGTTCTTCCTCGGAGTGAAGAAATTAGAGTAGGGAGCTTCAGCTGGCTGTTATTGGATACAACCAACAGACCTAGCTATTGGAATGAAAAAGGAAGGGGGTATGCAATCTGGAAAAATTCAGGAGGCCTAATATATATATATAATATATGTGTGTGTCTTTATAAGATATATGCATGTGTCTGTGTAAGGTTAGATACACACAACCGTATCCACAAATTTCCTGTCACATCTGCTGTGCACCTTGTAAAGGGTTAATGCACAGTCAGCTAATACTGAGAGACTTTGAGACTTTCTAACTGTGCACTGAGAAGTTAAAAATCTTCCACAGTTACTATAAGGGACTATGCAAAGTTTTGGAGGGAAAAAAAAAACATACCAACCTTTTGACTGTCTAGTTGTTTATGTTTGAAGACTTGTTTATGTCTGAAAAAATAGCTTAGTCATTCCCATAGACTTGTATTGAAACTCTATACAAATCTATGATAGACTGAAATTGCGACATTGTTTTTGTTTCGGCTGGTTCTCCACTCCACCCCTCCCACTTCAAGGTTCTAATTTAGTTAGAAACTGTATATAAGGTGAGAAGTTTGAGTCTCTAGTTGGCTGCAGATAAGGGCCAGTGTTTAGTAGAAGATTCTCTGCTAGTCGGCACATAGGAACCAGTGCTTATTCAAAGAAACTCTGTCAGACTTCATGAGTGGCAGAAGAAGATGCTGGAATGGGGATACTAAGCCACAAACGCTGGGTCACCAAGTCCTGTGACCAGGGAACCAGTTGGATTATCGAGCGACAAAGCCTAGGCCACAAGTCTTTTTGGGCAGGGTACCAGTTTTCTAAGAGAGAGGGACAGCTAGCTCAGGCCTTTCCTAAGCATGAAACCTTCTGCCAGGGAGAAGACTTGAGAAGCCAGCCTAGTACATTGTCCTTATTGGTTTGCACTTGAGTTCCTCCAGTAAAGAAGCACACTTGTTTACTGCAGACCTTGACTGTCTGGACTTATTTCCCATTGGGGTGCACCATGCCTTACCATTCCTTCCAGAGAGCAGCAACAATGTGGTGACACCTTGACTGTGTCCAGGGAAGCCAGCATAACAGTGGGGCCACCCCAAACTCAGCCACTGGACTATTCCCATGTGCAGCTAGTAATAGATACTGGCCAAATTCTTTATGAATGTATGTACTTCTATATTCAAAGAGGTTGTCTTATAAAGACAACAATAATCATCTTAATGGCCTCCATGCATGCTAACATCTCTACTGCATCGCCAACCACTGGAGAACTGCCTGAGGTTGGCAAAAACATTTCGATAGGGTTGTCTTAGATGATAAAACCTTTCTAACAGTGTATAATACACACTATTCACAAAAAGTTAGGGATATTTAGCTTCTGGGTGAAATTTCAGGATGAACGTAAAATGCATGAGACCAAGAAGACACCTAACAGTTGATCAACAATATCTTAGAGTGTCACAGAGTGTCATCAGCAGGTTGCAACAGACAGACAAAGAGTCACAGAAAGGCATAGAAGTGGACGTCCTTTGGCCACATCCCACACTGATGACTGCTTAATTATGAACAATGCCCTGCAGAACGGGATAATGAATGCCACACAACTCCAGGCACATTTAAGGGAGGTGTTAGGCACCCAAGTGTCCCGTCAGACCGTTCAAAACCGTTTACATCAGCGTGGTCTGCATGCTAGATGACCTGCAAGGGTACCTGACCACACCACAAGGCACAGGTGTCATCATCTTGCATGGGCCAGGGAGCATCTACGCTGGAGGAGGAACCAGTGGGCCTCAGTGCTGTTCACCAGACGAGCCTTTTGTGGTGGTGTTACAGTGTGGGCAGGTATGTCTAAACTGCCCTACACTTTGTGAATGGTACAGTGACAAGCCCATACTACTTAAATAACATTATTAATCTAGTCATTGTGCCTCTGCATGAACAACACAGGCCTAATTTCATCTTCATGGATGACAAAGCACCAGCTCATTGAGGTCGCATCATTAGGGACCAGCTGCTGGAGACTGGGGTATCTCAAATGGAGTGGCCTGCACTTTCTCCAGACCTGAATTCCATTGAAAACCCATGGGATCAGCTGAGTCGCCGTGTAACTCTGTAC
Source organism: Rhinella marina (assembly GCA_900303285.1). NCBI lineage: Eukaryota > Metazoa > Chordata > Amphibia > Anura > Bufonidae > Rhinella > Rhinella marina. The sequence goes on along the minus strand of ONZH01005787.1, from coordinate 59,156 downwards.
CCCAGAATCTCCATGACCTGCAGGCTGCCCTTCAATAAGAGCGAGATGCCATGCCTCGGCAGACAATAAGTCGACTTGTCAACAGTATGAGACATTGTTATCAAGCTGTAATTGATGCTCAAGGCCACATGATAATTATTGAGACATTGACATTTTATGTGGGGGTATACCCACCACTGTTGTTGGCTTTCGTTTCCATAAATTGTTTGAGGTAAGGAAATCACTACTGTATGCTTCTACTTAAATGCCCCACTTTCATGATATAATATTACTGTAGTGTGAATATTTTACATTTTCCATAAATTTCACCTGAAAGCCAAATATCCCTAACTTTTTGTGAGTAGTGTATATATAATTTTTTAAATGTTTTTATTCTTGTCTCAGTAGCATATCTCACCTCTAGAGACCGGCACATCTACACAGTAGGTTTGGTTCTATTAAGGTATGGTCATATGTGGAATAAATGCATGCTGCAAATATGTAGCATTTTACAGTATCAGCATTGTGGTTGACATTTTAGAAATCTCATTCACACATTGTGTAGAATACCCAGCATAAAGCTCACATAGTGCGCTCTCTCTCTCCTTACTGCAAGAGATGGAACTGAAAAAGGGCCCATAGACTTTTTATTGAACATGTGTCCTGCTGCGAGAAGAGAGAGCAAGAGCACTTCTCTCTCCTTGTTCTAGCGATTGGTGGAGGTGTATCAAAGGTTTTTATAAAAGTTTAGTGACCCTTTAACTGCTTTTAACCTTTGCAATGCAAAGTTTGAAAGCATATGAGGACCCACTGCTATCCCGACAGCAATACTGCAGAGAGAACCAGCCCATTTCGGTTTTCATGCTAATCCGCTACAGATCTTCCTCTGCTGGAAATCCGCAGCAGGCGTACCACCTGAGCCCACCCTTACTGCAAATATACTGTATATGAGATGATTTTAGAATAGTGCCGGAGTCACATTCCTAATACGGCCCATGGCCCACAGCAGTCTTAATCGATTCTTGTTTGTCACGAAATAAATTTGTTTTCTGGAGGTAAAATATGTCATCAGTATCTGATAGGTGGGGGGGTCTAACTCTTGGCAGTCCTGCAGATCAGCTCCGGCGAGAGCTATTAGAGCTCTTCCTAGGCCAGTGACATCACATTCATCCGTCTCATGACCTATGTGCCACTTAGTTCCATTCAAGTGAATAGGCCTGAGTGGCAATATCAAGCACTACTGCTATACAATGTACGACGTTGTGCTTAGTATGCTGAGAGGGAACCGCCGCACTCAGGGGAACGCCGCAGCCTCTTCAAACAGCAGATCATCAGGGGTGCTGAGAGTTGGGACCCCACCAATCAAATATTGATGAGTAATCCTGAGCATAGCTCTTCAATAGTCTACTCCCAGAGAATTCCATTAAGTCGTTATTAAATCTACTGGACCAACTGAAATACTTTTAAAGGGGTTTTGCCATCACAGACCACTGTCTGATAGTTGCGGGTCCCACCTCTGAGACCCGCACCTACACGGAGAACAGAGCGGGGAAAGTAGTGGAGGGCTATTTCCATTGGCCCCATAGAAATGAATGGGAGCAGGGGCTGCGCTCCCATTCACTTGTATGGGAGCAGCGTTGGTGGTGGCTGGACCCCGGGAAGCCCGGGGTCCTCCAGCCACAACTCTCTCCGATCCGTTCTCGTTGTAGGTGTGGGTTCCAGAGGTGGGACCCGCACCTATCAGACAATGGGGGCATATCCTAGCGATATACCCCCATTGTCTGTGATGAGAATACCCCTTTAAGTTCCCATTTATGGCCAACCTGTATTATCTGTACAGAGGCTATTGTTGTCATGCTTGCCATCAAACTGGTACGACGTCAGATCCATATGTAAGCACTGCCTGTTTCTTATTGATGATGGCTACAGGGCTGGCATTAAAAATTCATCTCACCAATGAATCTATACACAACAATCATTTCTTAATCTGTTTAATCTCCCACATACAGATGTACAAGATGACATACTATTATAAGAATTCCCAAGTGTCAGATATGTCACCTTGGGTTAAAAAAAGATCCAACATCAGGGAAGAAATAATAAAAGCTAATGAGACCAATCTTTCTTTCTTTCTTACTCACTTGTTTTCAGAGGCAGGGCTCTACAGTCTGTTGAAGCCCAAATTCCTGACTACTACAAACATTTGATGTAACTACCACCACCATTAGGGGGAGCTTGTGAGTTTACTGCACACTTGACTAGTGAGATCTATGTGTAAACAATATCCAGTTTGTTCCTAGACTTTTTTATACATTTGGACATCTGTATCAGAAACAGAGCTCTGAACCGTATTGTGAAATTAACCCCCCAAATCATAGCCTATTTTAGGCCTTTAGAACATAAGATTTTTTTTTTGTTTTTGTTATCATGCATTACGAAAGCCTTTTAATTTTTCCATTAATGTAGCTGTATGACGGCTTGGTTTTTGAGGGACAAGTAGTATTTTAATTGCATGATTAGGGGTGCATAATGATTAACTTTTATTAATTTTGAGGGTGGTGGGAAAAAACAGCAATACCATCTTTTTTGAGGGGTTTGATTTTACAACAATCACTGTGCAGTACGAATAACATGGTGACTTTATTTTGTGGGTCTTTGCGATTACAGCAATACCAAATTTATGTTGTTTTATTGACTTTTACCATAAATGCATAATAATAAGCATTTTTCCGTAGCTACATATTGAAAGTCATAACTTTTTGTTGTTTTATGAGGGCTTGTTTTTTGTGGGACAGGTTGTATTTGTCAACATTTTGAGGTACACAAATCTTATTGAACAACTTTAATTAATTTAAAGAGTAACTAAACCTTTGACTAAAATTGTCCCTAATGCCCTAATAAAACTTTTTCAAATATACTTTATTAATGCATTTTCTATTTATATTAGACTTTTTCCTACCTAATGTGCACCATTCCCTGTGCGCTTAAAACTGACATTTCTGTACATCGCTGATTGCTCAGGTTACTCATGCTCATGGTACGGGCATGATATTTTTATGAATGGGGCCACAGCAGCAGTGCCTATGAATGGGGCCACAGCAGCAGGAGGTTTACTAACTCCTGGCATAGCACATCGGTACTCTGTACCCGTGTACTATGCCAGGCCTAGCTAAGCGGAGCGGGCTCCTGCTTCTTCTTTACTAAGCTAAGAGAACTGCATGTAAGCTCTTACCTTAGCGGAGCAGGCAGAAGCAGGATCCTGCTCAGCTAATCCTGGCATAGCACATGGACAGAGGTGTAGCTAGGCTTTCCTGCACCCGGGGCAAGGATTCAGATTTGCACCCCACGCCCCAGCCCCCCCAGCGTGTACACCACAAACTTAACTAAGCGTGCCGTGGCAAATCTTTTTGACGCTAAGACAGTCTTCTAACTCCGCCCAATGCATGACTACACTCACTCAGTCCCACATAATAAAATCTATCATCAGGTACATGGTGGTACCATAAACGAAAGAACCAACTGGTCCTACCTCATCCAGGGTCGCTGGCATCGGTCATTTTCTCCTGAATACAGCAACCCCCCTATATGTGGTTTTAAAGTACTTTTTGGGCACACGGCAAGGATCAGAAGAGAAAGAGACCACGTGATTTTGAGGCCTAGTTTGGTGATTTAAACACTGGCAAACAACTGCAGAGGCTCTGAGGTGAAATAATTAAAAAAAAAAAAAACAGTAATGTGTAAAATAAAAATTGAAAGTTTTTCACAGATATGGCATTTGAGTTCTGTGCCCAATTTTCGCCATCTTAGATGACATCTGGTCTAAGAAATATGGTCCACATAGGTGGTTCTACCAGGTACTGAAATGCCATCAATGTGGACAGAAACTGCTGTTTGGAGAAAGGGGGATTTTTTTGTCATCCTAGTATAGGATTTCAACTTTTGGGCATATGATCGTGAGTTCAATGCAGTACAATACACGGGGTCAGAGAGGGAATCCATTCTCTCTGTCAACCCCTTCGATGCAGTGGTCAGAAGTGAATATGGCATCAAAGGGGTTTAAACACAATCAGTAACTGACTGCCAGTAAATATATATGTCAGGATGGGGTTAATGTTTATGGGGGGGAGGGAGAGAGAAACTCAATGGATTCAATGGGGATTGACTTCCCCCCAAGGAACATTACCTCCTTCCTGACTCATGCCATATATACTGCACACTGATCAAGCAGTTGCAAAGCTGTATTTGCTTGAATAGAGGCAGGTGCCTACCCTGGTAGTCAGTTGACAGCTGATACCTGGGGCCCTCGCTGTACCCGCCGACATCGCTTGATGCCAGTGGTACAGCAGGGGCCCCAGGCATGGCTGTCAGTAACTGACTGCCAGGTTAGGCACCTGCCTCTGATCAAGCAAATACAGCTTTGCAACCACTTGATCAGTGTGCACTCCACTGTGTATAGCATCAATAAAAAGGTGTTAATGTTCATGGGGGGAACCCTTTTCTATCACTGGCATGACTCTGGATGGTGTCTTAGTCTCCACAGTGACCACACCAGTATATGGCAAAAACACGGTGGCAAAATTGTACTATATAATTGTACCTTAACAGTTGAGTCTGTAGTGTGTGTGCCCCCTGACTGCCCCTGGGCTGGCTGAAGATGGAGGGGAGACAGGGGGTCACAGTCACTTGATTACAGCAGCAGCTTACAGGCCACTGGTGGCTGTGACTGGAGTCGGGTAGGGCAGCAGGGCTCCTCCAGACTCCTCTCCGAAAACTCAGCAGGGCAGGCGGGACCACGGTTCCCACACTCCTCTCTCCCGCCTGTTTTATGCCCGGCCTGCCAGGGCTGCATCTCAGTCACTGACATCACTACGTCAGTAAACTGAGCGCACCCCTGGCCTGCCTGATGGATTGTGCCTTGCTAGAAGCTGTCAGCAGGCGCAGCAGCCTTTAGCAAGCAAGTAGCGATCAGCTGTTCTGAAGCATGTAATACTCTTAGTCCATGTGAGCGGGCCGTCCATTCTCGTCATGTCCTCCATCTACCATGGCTGCACGGCCTGTGTCCCCCTGAGTGCCGCAACAGTCTGCGCCCAGGGCACATGCCCCGCCTGCCCCCCCTCGCTACGCCCCTGCACATGGGTACAAGGTAAACCTCTGGGGGGCACGGGCAGGAGCAGCAATATGCACTCCTGCCCATAATCACTGGCCCCATTCATAAAAATATCATGTCCGTACTCTGTACAACGCTGAGCTGTCAGCGGTTTACAGAAATGTCAGTTTTAAGCGGACACGGCATGGTGTGCTTTAGATAGGGAAATGGCTAATAAAAATAGAAAATCCATTAATAAATTACATTAGAAAAACTTCTATTAGAGCATTAGGGATATCTTATTAAAATTTTAGTCAAAGGTTTAGTTACTCTTTAACCCTTACACTCCCAGTGCTGTACATGTACGGCGCTGGAAGCCGGGACAAAAATCCCAGCGCCGTACTGCAGAGGTCCGGCAGTGGCTGATAGCCTGAACCCCTGCTGTATGCACTTGCATAGGTGAAAACACAGATGTCGGTGCATTAACCCTCGCACTGCCGCGGTCAGCGCTGACCGTGGCACGTGCGATGTCTGTGATGGGAGGGAGAGTCCATCGGGCCCCCGTGCTGCTGTGACAGGTACCCGATGGCAGGGAAGGCAGCCCGATGCCTTCCTTAGGTATCGGGCTGCCTTCTACGGAAGCCTGTGAGATCCAGCCCCCTGGATCTCACAGGCAGGAAGCTGTAAGTGTATTACACTGTGTAATACACTTACGGCCAATGTATTACCATACAGAGGTATTGTAATGCATTGTGTAGGGGATCAGACCCCCAAAAGTTGAAGTCAAAAGACAAAAAATAAAGTGAAAAAAAGAAGTTAAAAAATAAAGTTTTATAAAAAAATAAATAAAAGTTTCAAGTAAAAAAAAAGCGTCCTTTTCCCAAAATAAAGTTAACCACTTCTCGTCCGCCCATTGGATAAAAACGTCCGGGAAGTGGTTACTAATCTCTGAATGGACGTTTCTGAACTCATGAAAAAAAATAGACATATTTGGTATCGTTGCATCCATAACAACTGGCTCTACAAAAATATAACATGATCTACCCCATCAAGTGAATCGCGTAAAAAAAATGTAATAAAAATTATGCCAAAACAGCTTTTTTTGTCGCCTCACCTACCAAAAAACATAATATCAAACAATCAAAAAGTTGTATGCATCCCATAATGGTAGCAATAAAAACGTCACCTCATCCCGCAAAAAATGAGCCCCCACACAAGATCATAGCCAGAAAAATAAAAAAAATCTGGCTCTTTAAAATTTGCAAAACAAAACCTTGATATTTTGTTTCAAAAATGCTCTTATTGTGTAAAACGTAAAAAAATAATAAAAGATAGAAATATTTGGTATTGTTGCGTCCGTAACAACTGGCTCTACAAAAATATCACATGATCTACCTCATCAAGTGAACGGTTGCGACTTAACCTCCCAAAAATGATCAGAAAGCCAGATGTACCCCAAAATAGTGCCATTAAAAAGCACAGCTTGTCCCGCAAAAAATAAGCCCTCACGCAGCTCACCCCACAAAAAAATTAAAAAGTTATCGCTCTTAAAAACCATGACAGAAAATTCTGTGTTAGAAAATGCAGATGCTGCTCCTCCCCTTCTGAGCCCTGGCGTATCCCCAAATAACAGTTTATGACCACATGTGGGGTGTTTCTGCAAACTTCAGAATCGGGGTAATAAATATTGAGTTTTGTTTTGTTGTTAACCCTCGATGTGTTACAGGAAAAAAATGATTAAAATGGAAAATCTGCAAAAATTTTGAAATTTCACATCTATTTTGCTTTAATACCTGTGGAACTTACTTAAAGAGTTAACAACATTTCTAAAACCAGTTTTGAATAGTTTGAGGGGTGCAGTTTCTAAAATGGGGTCATTCATGGATGGTTTCTATTATGTAAGCCTCACAAACTGACTTCAGAACTGAACTGGTCCTTAAAAAAGTTGATTTTGCAAATTTGCAAAAATTGCTTCTAAAATTCTAAACCTTCTAATGTCGTAAAAAAAATAAAATTACACTACCAAAATGATGTCAACATAAAGTAGACATATGGGGAATGTCAATTAATGAATATTTTATGGGGTATCACTCTGCTTAAAAGCAGAGAGATTCAAATTTAGAAAACAGTGAATTTTTTCAAATTTTGATTAACTTTTTGATTTTTTTTTAAATAAAAGTAAAACATATCGCCTCAAATTTACCATTAACATGAAGTACAATGCGTCACGAGAAAACAATCTCTGAATGGTTTGGATAAGTAAAAGCGTTCCAAAGTTATTACCACAGGAAGTCGCACATGTCAGATTAGCAAAATTAGGCCTGGTCAGAAAGGGGGTAAATGGCCCGGATGGGAAGTGGTTAAAAAAAAATGTAAAAAATAGGGAAAAAAGAAAAGTAGGCATATTAGGTGTAATACCAAGCGATCAAAAAGACGTATTAATCCCAAAATGGTACCAATCAAACCGTCATCTTGTCCCACAAATAATGAGACCCTACCTAAGACAATCACCAGAAAAATAAAAAAATATGGTTCTTAGAAAATGGCAAAACAAAAAAAAAAAATTTATTCTGTTCAAAAATGCATCTAATGTGTAAAACTAAATAAAAATGCTAGACATATTGGGTATCACCGCTTCCGTAACAACCTGCTCTATAAAAATATTACATGAGATGGCCTCCCAGGTGAATGCTGTAAAAAAAAAAACTATGCCAAAACAGCCATTTTTTCCCCTCTTGCCTCACAAAAAGTGTAATAGCTGGCGATCAAAAAGGCGTATTTACCCCAAAATGGTACCAATCAAACTGTCATCTCATCCCGCAAAAAATAAGACCCTACCTAAGACAATCGCCATTAAAAAAAAATATGGCTCTCAGAAGATGGCAACACAAAAAAAAGATTATATTCTGTTCAAAAATTCAATTACTGTGTAAAACTTAACAAAAAAAAAAAACTATGTCAAAACAGCTATTTTTTTCACCTTGACTCACAAAAAGTGTAATACCAAGCGATCAAAAAGTCTTATATACCCCAAAATGGCACCAATCACCTCATCCCGCAAAAAATGAGCCCCCACATAAGACAATAACTCAAAGAAATAAAAGTCAATGGCTCCCGCAAACCAATCCATCAAAATCTGTTCTGCAAAATCCATATGGCGCTCCTTCTGTTCTGAGTCTTGACATGTGCCCCGACAACAGTTTATCACTGCGTATGGGTTGTTGCCGTATTCAGGAGAAAATGGGCAACAAATTAGGGGGTGCTTTTCTCCTGTTGCCCCTGTGAAAATGAAAAATTTGGCGGTAAAGCAACATTTTATTGGAAGAAATGAAACTTTTCATTTTAACAGCCAAGTGTTTCCAAATTCCGTAAAACGCTTAGGGGGTCAAAGTGGTCAGTACCCCCTTAATATATTCTATAAGGGGTGTAGTTTCCAAAATGGGGTCACTTTTTGAGGGTTTCCACTCTAGGGGTACGTCAGGGTCTCTTAAAATACAAAATGGTGCATAAAAACCATTCTAGCAAAATCTGCCTCCAAAATCCATATGGCGCTCCTTTCCTTCTGACCACTGCCACGTGCCCATAGAGCAGTTTACCACCACATATGGGGTATTTCTGTAAACTGCAGAATCAGAGTAATGTATATTGAGGTTTAGTTTGCTGTTAACCCTTGCTGTGTTGCAAGAAAAAAATATTAACATGAATAATCTACTAAAAAAGTGAAATTTTGAAATTTCACCTCCATTTTCCTTTAATTCTTGAGGAACACCTTAAGGGTTAGCAAATTTTGAAACATCAGTTTTTCATAATTTGAGGGGTGTAGTTTCTAAAATGGGGTCATTTATGGGTGGTTTCCATTAGGTCAGCCTCACAAAATCACTTTATAGCTGAATTGGTGCTCAAAAAATGGTTTGGGAAATTTTTTTGAAAATTTGAAAAATTGCTTCTAAACTTCTAAGCCCTCTAACTTCCTAAAAAAATAAAAAGACGTTTACAAAATGATGCCAACATAAAGTAGGCATATGGGGAATGTTAAGTAATAAATATTTTATGAGGTATCACTTTCTGTTTTAAAAGCAGAGAAATTAAAATTTTGAAAATTGACAATTTTTCAAAATTTTTGGTACATTTTGGATTTTTCATAAATAAAGGTGAAATATATTGACTCAAATTTATGACTGGATTTAAGGTGAAAAGTGTCTCGGTATTGAAGGGTTAAGGTGTTAATAAACAAACAAAATGACATTTCTGCCACCACTCATGGGTTGTTTATTTTTGTTTGTTCACCATGGAGTATTAACGGGTTTTTCTTGGACAAAACTCCTGAAGCATAATCATCTATTCTATACAAATACAGCCCCTTGGAAAGTCACCTACCATTCCACTTTACACTTCCAGTGGACAGAGCATCATTGTTCGTACAAATGGGCCAAAAGTGTTCAGTCTTACACAAATGTGCAGCACAAGGAGGAATGAATGTAACAAGATGATCTCAAGAGGTGGAGTGTTTTATTTTCGTTCCGGCCGCCTCTCAGCAGGGGTTAACGTGCTGCAGCCGGATCCGCGGCCCGCCCCCAGATCCGTGCTGCCGCTAGTGTGAAACTAGCCTAATAGGAAGGTGTGCTGGTTGCTTTTTGAGCCGACCTTGATGCCAGTACAATGAACAATGGCAAATGTAGTCACAGTATCAGAAACTGCTGTAGACCCAAAAGGTGCACAGCGGGGGACCCACAATAATTGTGAAATAGACCTAAAACTGTAAAGAATGCCTTTGGGGACCTTAGGCATAAGATTTGATAGGTTCAGTTGTCAGTGTGTCAGTGTCAGAAAACTCCTTTAATAACATTTAGAAATAGAATATATATTTTTAAATACACTAGAGGACCTGAATTTGTGATCCTCTGATCACTTCTATAATTCACTGCAATACTCTCATATTCTGGTGTATTATTGCCTGTAAGTGCTTAACGGACAGGCAATGTATTAGCAAGGTATGGGCCGAATAGGCACATACAAATGACAGCCGCAGTAAACCATCGTCACCAGTAGACCAGTAGGATGCTGATGGGTGACAGAGGGAGCCTCATCAGCCGTCACTCAAAAGTGTCGATCCCGATTCCACACCATTAATGTGTCATTATAGTATGGAGATTCACAGGGATGATCGGCTCATCATGATGTGCTGTTATGGTGCAGGGCTGGAAGGGGTTAATCAGAACAGAATTTTATACCTAAAGTATTTAGATTTAAAAAAAATGGTGTGAACATTAACCTGTAATGATTCTCTGGAACAAGGGTACATTCATCTGGTGTCAGGGCGTTCAAAAATCGTGGCATACAGAAAGTTGGCGTCTTGCTTTATAAACTGCTGAGTACCACAAATTAGTAGTTTTACACACTAAACATTTTATGATGCACATCTTCATTTATTGCATAACAAGTCTGTTTATGCCAAAAGGAATCTACCATCAGTAAGTTTGGAATATGATATTTTTCCATTTCTGAATGTTCTCTTTTACTACCTGGCCAAAATATTTAGCCCTGAGGCCCTCAAAGTGATTCTGCAAACGAGAGAGAAATGTAAACATGACAAACATATATGTCTAGTAAGGCCTCATGCATACAACTATGTATTTTGCAGTCTGCAAATTGCGGTTCCGTATGTATGGCTTTGGGGGCTGATCTGAGGTAGGTATGAATTTGGGGATCTATATTAGGTCTGGTCTGGGGGTCTGTATTAATTTTGGGGTCTCATCTGGGATCTGCATTAAGAAAGGGTTATCCAGCCATGTAAACTGTATTTTTGAAAACTTATTAGAATGCCACAAAAAAGCAGTGATACCTGTCTCATCCCACTATTCTCACCACTAAGGGAACTCTTGGTGTCATTCCCAGGCATGGCCAACTGACGTGAGGCTTAGGGGGTGGTGATTGTAACACAAGTGTATTGTTTCCTATTTGAATTGCACACAGCCGTCAATTGGAAATGTTTTCAATGGGTGGCCAATATATCTGGCAGAGTTTGAGACCCCTGGGCTACTACATAATCTCCACTGATCCCTAGAGTAAAGGGATTGAGGCCCCTTCAGTTCATGAAACCAATCCAAACACAGCATCAGGCAAGAATTGCACCACAGCTCCATTCAGATGAACTGTAACTCTGTCATAAACAAGATCAGGAGCAGTGCGGCTTTCTGAATAAATGCTCTGGACTTTGTTAGTTGCTATGGGCATCAAGCCCACTTTCCTCTCTATTTTGTTACATGATATGTGAATGCAAACTTCCAAGCCTGAGGCATAGAGCTGGTAATCTGAGGCAATCAGGGCTGGTCTGGCCATTAGGAAACTCTGGCAAATGCGAGATGGGCTGGTGTTGGCAGTGGACCATTTGGAAGGTCGCCACTGTCAACTGTATTTGTGCCTTGAGAATGCAGATCCAGTTGAGAGAACAACACTACACTAAAGACTTGGCCTGTAATGATATTTTAGCTTTGAAGAAGACAGCTCTGCTGATATGTCAATTTTAGTAAATACATGCATTCTTCATAAAATAAGAACATTAAAACACCGTTTCTTATGACTCCTGATTGAGCTGTTCTTCTGTTATCTCCCCCTATCCCCCATAAATTAACAACTGGGCAGTACAGCTTGTGGGTGTGTCTGCATGTCATCGTCCTGTAGGGGACACACCCCATTGACAAAGTAAGTGGTAATGCCCAGTTGTTGACTTTTTCATGAATATTGGGATCTAGGGAATATATTCATAAATATCATGGAATAACAGAAGAACTTGCAATGATCCACAGGGGTGGTGTGGAAGATGGAAGTAGTACTCACAATTTGGGCCTTACAGTGATAAGAAGGGCGCACCTTTTCCTCCCTTTGGGGCACACCCTGGTGTTTGGATTCTCCTGCCTGGCAGTGTGGTTCCGGTGCCTTTGGTGTTAGTGGTTGTTGTGAGGGTCAAGACAGGATCCCTGAAGTTCACTGTACTTTACTGCCACAATTGGAAAATGGTACACACAGGCACTTAATACACGAAGCACAGTCTTTACAGATACCATCTGTAGTTTCCCAAGGCTGTGTATGGCAGATGGGGGCTGAGACTATTTCTTATAATGTGCACAATATTGTTAAATAAACCAATGGGTACCGCTTGTCTCTGTCACTCACTATATTAGTACCTCTACAAAATAGTACAGTCTCCACAGGTGACCAGTCTGTCCTTTAAGTACGGTGAGGAACGTAATGTTTATTTGCTCCCACCACATTCAGGAAAGTCTGTAGCCTGAATGTGGCTCTTAGCTTCTACTTCACTCACAGATGACTTTATACTGACTTCACGTCCTTTAAAGGAAGGGGTGGTGCCAGCCCAACATAGCAACACTAACTAGGGACCTGCTGCTCTTCCCATACACAGACTGCATCGAGTATAGTACACAAAAACTCTACAGTGGGACACTGCAAACGGCACAATTATGAGAAATGTTTCCCCAGGATTATTATTTTATGGAGAATACAAGTATACATATATATGTGACACCCCTCTACCCATACTCCTTGCTAATGACCCCATTGTCCCTCAGAATGACAGTCCCGGATCTGACTATGTCAGCTACAATTTTTGACAGATGATAGTCTTTCCTTCACAAAAGAGTAACACACAGAAACAGTGTCACATGATTCACTTGTTCATTCAGACTTCAGCTAAGTATTAAATGACATGTGAACACTGGCAGATAAAAATAAACCTGGTTACGATGTTCTTGTAAAAGTATCAGAGCACTAAGTATGTCAGATGGCTGGATTCTGTTGCAAGAGGAATCCAAACTGGACTGTCCTTTCACCCCTGTTGATTAATGCTTTTGTGCTGTTCACAATGTTCAAAATAGCTACAAGGAACAGTTCCTGGCATCTGCATGACACTTTTGGGGTATTTTGCTAATACATGTTAGGACATAGAAAGACTTTATAATCCCTCTAATTCATCCAAAAGAACAGCATCCACAACATATCCAACATGCTATTTTGCTGCAGTACAACCTGGCCATTAACAATCAATATGAAAACTGTTTTGGTTTACAAAAACACTGCGGTCTGGTTTTTGACTGTTCTAGCTCCTACTCATGAACTCATTTTTATGAAAATTCTAACTGGAATGCAAAAGTCCAGTGTGGTCCTAAGGGACTGTATCCATGAAAAGAGCAGTAACATGATTTCATTTTAATTACCTAGTGGGAGAGGGGTTTATGAGAGGGGTCTATAAGTAGGTCCTGATATTTACTATCCAGGTCTGGTAGGCAAGAATAATTGATGTTTTGTGTTTTTTATCTCTTCTCTTCCACTTTCTTCTTGTGTCTCCATTTTGAATAGTACAAATGTGATCTAGTCACCGATATCCTAGGTAATTATGGCATGTTGGTTACTTATAAATGTGGTCCGTGGCGTGATCTGTAGTAAGTATATTCATTGTGCTGCTCAATCTTTGCATCTGAATGTGTCCTCTGTATTATTATCTTGTCTATTGATGTCCTCAGTTTTAAAGTTAATAAAAACAGATGAATATTGGTTATTAATCTTCTTTCGCATAAATTCCTATGTTCTCTTTTACTAAAAAAAAAAGTCCAGAGCAGAATCTTAAAATATCTTATGATGAGACCAGAAAACCCAGGAAATACAACCCTGAGCAGCACAGTAAATGGAAATAAAACCAGGTACACAAAGATGGGGTGGAAATAGAGAATTTTATTGATTTGATCTGATTATTTGATTGGACAGATGTTCTGATATATATATTCTATATTAAAGTCAAGGATATGTTACATCCATTGACTTTAATTGATTCAGGGGAAGGCAAAAAAAAAACCCTGTAAGGGGAGACATTCCTTCCCGACTCCAGTTAGGGCAGTCAGACATTTTCCCTGGAAGACAAAAAACCTCATTGAGCCATCTGCCAATTCAGCCACAAATGAGGAAAAATTCCTTCCTGACTCCATGTATGGCAGTCAGATTAGTCCCAGAATTAATTTCTAAATAATGTGTCCCCAAACTTGGCCAGATTATGCTTTTGAAAATACTCCCCGGATCAAATGCCCATATACTTACTAATATCTGGTATAAAGGCTCCAGTACAGGGTGATATTTATCCTGAGCTCACCGGTCCAAGCAGGAAGACGGTGTCCGTGCCTTGAAGAGTTCTCAGGGACGTGTCAGAGGAATCAGAACCAAAAGACTGGGGCGGCAATATGATGACGTTCATGGCAATAAACAAGCAGAGAGAGACATAGTCCAGGCAAGCCAAGGTCTGGTACACAAGCAGTGGGTGGAGGAGGCACAAGTTTCTGGGCTGGAGGCACAGGTTCATTCTACTGTGTAGAACTAGGTGACAGGAAGAAAAAGTCGACCACTCCAGATGGCTCCGCTTTAGATCATGCTGTAAGAGAAAGAAGTTTCAAGTGATAGAAAAATATATCATTGTATCCTCTCCCTTCCCCCTATATACCCTTCACATGCATGTACTGTATATAACTACTTACAGTACCATGACTCACCCACATTCACGTGAACCTGGCTAGAATACCCTCATCTTCAATAGAAGCATTTCTGCTATCAGATTGTGAGTCTGTGTAATGAAATGGAAACCTTTATTTCCTCCAATCTTCAGGACATTTTCTTTCCTATATATTCCATGTATGTCAGGATCAGTTACCGCACAATCTTGGTGTTCATTGTGTTCTTATCAACCAGTGACTTCAGGCTGCTGCCAGACAAATACTCCATGATGACGTAGGCATGGCCCTGTATAACAAAGCATGAGGGAAACATTTTATATATATGTTTTAATCAGTGGTCCCCGGTTACACATAGCATATATTCCATCTATTATGAATAGAGGAGCAGGAAGACCCCTTTGTACCTGAGACTGCAGTGCAGCATAGAGACTACACAGGAATGGACTGTCTCTGGCCACCTGGGGTATCCGTCTCTCTCGCTGTAGGTCCTCTGTATTGTACTCTTTGATGATGATCTTTTTGGCCTTGTAGGTGTTTCGGCCATGGCAGATGCCAGGACCACTTTGACGAAGCCGCCCTCACCCAGCACCAGATGGAAAGCTGGAGATCTGATCTGGGTGTTATAGTGGTACTGGGGCCTGAAGGTTATTTGAAGAAATGTAATGAGAGAAGTGGAGAAAATGAGACCAGTCTGTATTACACTGCAAAATAAATGTTTATTAGAAGTGTGCGATATATATTTAAAAAGTAAGTGAACCCGCTGAATGACCTGGACTAATGATAACCGAGTAGTGATAACATGTAATCTGTTATCTAAGGCCCCATTCACACGACTGTGTGAATGGAGCTGTATCTATTCCGCAATATTGCGGAATAGATGCGGCCCCATTCACCTCTATGGGAGCGAGGAGCCGCCGCACGGAGCTAGCTCCGTGCTGCGGTTCCGCTGAAAAATATGAAGCATGTCCTATACTTGTCCGCATGCACGGACAAGTACAGACATTTTGAATGGGGCCGCCCGGCGTGTGTTTCGAGCGGTGCGGAACACAATAATGCGGACCCGCAATAATATGGTCGTGTGAATGGGGCCTTAGTCACAGTTATAGACAAGCACAATCTACACCAATAACATGAACAGTTCAGGGGCAAACACGGGGGGCTTCCAAGCATGAACCTTTTAAACCCATCACACTTGGCAATGTATATTTACTGTGTTGAGCGGACATTGGGTATACTTTGTATGTTTAGAAAGTTTTTAGGAATTCTACAGAGGACTTCCTAGGATTCAGGTCCCATGCACATGACTCTACCCATTTTGGGGTCCACAAATCGCGGATCCACAAAATATGGATGCGGTCCATGTGCTGTCCACATCTTATTTGCAGACCCATTGTTTTCAATGGGTTCATGGTCAACATTTTGTGGACATACTCTATCTTTGTGCAGAACGGTCATACGGATGCGGAAAGCAGAAAGATAATCCATGTCCTATGTGTACTGCGGACCCATTGAAGTCAATGGCTCCACAAAAAATGCAGATACAACAAGGATAGCATCTGTATTTTGCAGATCGTGTGTATGAGGTCTAACATGTATCCCAGACTGATGGCAATACTGTGGGCAACAAGATTAACTATGGTTATTAGGTCTATAATACGTGGCAGAATGACATGTTGCCAAATTAATCTACATTTGATAATATTGGGAGTTTATTTTTAAAGAATATGCAAACAGCCCTTCCAATTTGGGGGTTGTTTTTTTTTTTAAATAATAAAAATTGTCAAATTTAAGTTTTAGTTTAACCCAGTTCCATTCTATGTTTATGGAACAGAATACACTCTGGTAATACCTCATCTGCATAAGGAGGAGTTAAAGGGGTATTCTGATTTTAGCATTAATATTTATTTAGAGAATAGGAAGTCATACAATTTTCTAATATATATGTATTAACATTCTGCTGGCAGACCTTTATTACATCTGCACTGTAGTGTCTCTAAAGAAAGAAAGATGGCATCAGTCATGTGACCCTCAAGCCTGTCATGTCTAGATATCTAACAGGTGAGCAGTAGTGTACTGCTATACCGCACATATATATACAGTATTACTGCCTACAGCGGCATCTCATCATGTCTGTCAGTGTCTGTGTAGAAGCGCATCTGCCAATTTTTCTATAGTTAACTTTATTAACAACATAACAACATTTTCTACAGACAGACAAAATTCATTCAGGAGGCCCACTATACTGATACATGGAAATATTGTCTATTCACATAGAAGCAGACAGCAGCAAGACGTTACAAGGTGATTCATTATAGGGGTTCCTGCAGCGACTTCAAGAAGGCGGGTCCCTAGGAAATCATGATACTGGCTAGTCTGCCTCGTTGTCCAGAATTCATCTCAGCCACCAGATGCATCTATAATAGTAAACTGTTAAATAATCTACCTAGTTTTTATATGAACTTAGGCTGGTTGAGATGCTGTACTCTGCCTATCTATATGCTGTTACTCTACTGTGCTATGTGCCATTTGTGTAGGGGGTGGGGATTAGGGGCCCACTGGAAGGTTCCCCTGTACCCCTGTGGGCCATTCCAAGCCTGATAGGAGCTGTACCCTACTTTTCCAACACTAAACATAGTGACATATCTTACCCCCTTAGTGACCACCTGTTTTGGGCCTTAAAGGGGCTTTGTCACTTCAGCAAGTGGCATTTATCATGTAGAGAAAGTTAATAGAAGGCACTTACTAATGTATTTGTCAAGTTCTGTCACGAGTTCAGGGGTATGTGCAGCCCTGCGCTTAACCCCACCTCTGACCCTGCCTACTTGCACGGCCCGTACCTAGGCAAAGGCGTAGAACTAGTCGACGGTCCCTAGCCTAGGTACGTGCTGGGGCGTACAGGGAAGGGGATCAACAAGGAGAACACACACAATATAGGAAAGTCACCAAGCCAAAGTCGAACCAGGAAGTCACGTCAAAACCAGGGGAGCGAGCAGGAACAATGTCAAATACACGAGCCGAAGTCAAAACCGAGGGATAGCGAAGTACAAAGGGATGAGGCGAGGACGTAGTCAAAAACACAAGCAGTAGTCAAACACAATAGTCTCGTCTCTGAAGATCACCAAACACTAGCACTGGAGGTAAGACCAATCACAGGCAACCTGTGGCCAGCAGGCAGCCTGTTTAATAGGCCCAGCAGATGGGTCACGTGACATGTTCAGTGTCACGTGACCCAAATCAGAAACCTCTAAACACCTAAGCGCCGACTCATGGGCGTCAGTGCTCAGCTCCCCTGCTGCTTGCAGTCCAGGGGGATGTAAGACGCTGGCTGCGCTTGTTAAGCATGCGTCGCCGGGTCCTCCCCTCCCCTGGGTTGCTATGGATACGAGGACGCTAGCTCCCCGTTACAGTATTGTGATTGTCCATATTGCTTCCTTCGCTGGCTTGATTCATTTTTCCATCGCATTAGAATTTTTCATTTTTTCATTATCACCTTCCAAGAGCTATAACTTTTTTTTATTTTTCCATCTATGCAGCCATATTAGGGCTTGTTTTTTTTTGCGGGACAATTTGTAGTTTTTAATAGTGCCATTTTGGGATACATATAACTTATTGATAAACTTTCATTTAAAAAAACACAGTTGTTAATGTATCCTCTTTGACCTTAACTATTACATCAAAAATCTCTAGCTGTGTAGCATCTATTCTCATATTCATTGTGTTTAAATTTTCCACAAATTCCTAAAAAAGCACTTTTGTGCCTGTCCAAATTATGAATACATCATCTACAAATCTCAAAAATAATCTTATGTAATAATCTTATGCCAAGTTTAATATTGTAACCATGGTGATGGTGGCAGGAGGGGCATATATCGGTGTGCACGCTGGTGTCATGATATGGGAGGCCTGACAAAGCGCAGTACGCACAAAATGGCTGTTAACGAGCTTTATATGTGACCCGACATTTAATAAGATGGAAATAAAGCTTTAAAGGCTATAAACATCCTTGGGGCATTTTTTATTATTGCTTTGTACTTTGAGATAAAAATCATTTTTTCAGTTGCTCTTTATTAAAAATATGGAAACCTTTTTTGTGTACATAGCTGAGATGCTCTAGTAGCATGTGGATGTGGATGTGGATTTTCTGTCTTTTCCGTCAGACCAGGAGCAGATGGACACCTTATCTCTGCTCTCTGACCTTATAAACACTCATTGAAGCTCTATCCTTATCTTACTGATAAGAATGTGGCTTACATAAGTGTTTATGACCTCTCAGTAGTTTAGAGATAAGGTTTATTAGATGACCAACAAAGTGAAAGTACCAGTCACACAGTTAGAAAAACATTTAACCCTTTGTGACAGAATGTCTCAATATTTTTAATAAAGGCCAATTGAATATGTGATTTTTAGCCAAAAATGAGTAAAATGAGTCACTGACAGCGGTCCCCCACACAGTATCTGCATGATTAATGTGTAGCTGTGATCTCTGAATGGATGTTCCAGAACATCTGTTCAGAGATATGTCCCGACTGCCAGGACGTTTATAGTCTATGGGCAGTCGAGAACTGGATAATTTATGGTGTGGCCTGTGCCTCATTATAAATCAAGTGCATCTTCCAGGCAGCACAGGGGAAATCATACACTGGCATAAAACACCTATGATAAATTCCCCCCTTAGAATATACAAATGTTCATAAAGTGATAAAAATAAGATGGCTATTTCTGCTATATCAATGTATCATAGTTTGTGAGGATTATCAATCCATACCTACTCTGTCAAAGTTGGAGGAGAACAATATTCAGAAGTGACTAGCTCTGGCTAATAGCTTGAATAATACATTGACAATGTGCAGTGATGTAACAGTGATGTAAATAATGTAAGGTGAACTGAACAGGTGATTTCCAAATTGAGGAAAGGTCAAGGAAGCTGCCATACATGAGATTGGAAAGTACTGCCGGATGACAATGTAAAACATTAAGCACATATCATTGACTCCATTACTGTTGTCATCAGTTCATGGACAAAACAACAGTCCAGAAATAACCCTACGAAAAACAGTCCCAGAGTACTGCACATTGATAGTAGCCCAGGGTGTTTCGTGTTTTAATTTCAGAATACTCACAACTACTATTGTAACACACATACTGAATTGAAGGTTGTATTTAGTGCCTCATTTCTGGGCCAAGAGCATATTTTACATGAGGTCAGAGATTATGGTCGGCGCTCTAGACCAAAAATTCTGAGATACACAGATTGTAGATAACATGATGTATTTAAGTGTACCTGAGTGAAATCTGGAGTGAAACTCATTAACATAGCTAACCACACCCACTCTTCCACCCATATAACAAAACTGGAGAGAGTTGTATAAAAATGCAAAAAGTCGCAAAATTTTGCACAAGTGAGTGTAAAAAGTCACAAAAGCCCTATTTTGTGAATTTTTGACTCCAAAATACTGGAGCGAAGGTATGATAAATCAGGGCCATTGTCTCCATATCAAATACATTTCTACTGGCATTCTGAATAGGTTTCTTAAAAGTCTAAATAGAAACATTTTAACTTTCATTCATTATCATTTGCTTTTTATCTACAGTGGTCCACATTTATCATTAGATTATGCCAATTTTCTGGTGTGAAATAGTTGCAAACTGTCTGTTTGCCACTTTTTGAATGGCACTTGTGCCAAATATTTGGCACAAGTGCCATTACTCCGCCGGCCTTGTCAATTTCCCAAAAAGGTGGCGTGCTGAGGAAAGGGAGGGGCAAGTGGACCCGCCACATGTATAATCTTCTATGCCAGTTTTCTGGCTCAGATGAACATTCATTTAAGTTCAGCCACATGGGCTGGTATACGCCTCATCATAAATCAGGCACAGCATCTGGCAGCTCACTTAGTTATTATTGACTGAATCTGAGCACAAATTATAGCTTAATACACTTCTACAGAATTAATCCTGCTACAACTATCCACGGTCACATCATGAACAAACACTAGTGACCCAGTTCCATGGGCAGCTATAAATGTCTATGCCATGCTATGATTATGTTTGCCAATTGGTTTGGTATGCTTTGGATCATGAGTCCTTCTTTCTTTCGTACAATTCTCTTCCCATCATTCTTGGTCTTGGTTTCATCTGTCCATGGAATCTTATACTGGAACTGGACAGCTGTTAATTTTTTTGTAAAAAGTCAAATCTGGCTTTTCTGTTTTCTGAGTGTTCTCATTGGTTTGCATTTTGGGATATGCATCCATGAAGGTGTCTTTTGATTGTACAATTTGACAATGATATGCCTATACTTTCTTCAGAGTGTGAGTGACTTAGATGTTGTGAAGAGTTTTTCTTTAACAAGGAAAGAATTTTGAAATTATCCACTTTAGTTGTCATGCAGGTTCTTCCATGGCTTTTGGAACAGGTGAGCTCACCAATGCTTTCTCTTTAAAGGGAATCTGTCAGCTCCAAAACACCCCCCTAGAATAAGTGGTGTATAGTGTTAGTGATGCTGTGTCCGGTAATATCATTTTTATCTTCATACTCGCTTGCACTCCGATGCTGTGCTCCCCCAAAACTCTCAATGTAAAATACACACAATGGAGAGAACTCAAGGAAGAGTCCTCTCGGTGCTGGTTCGTTAGGGCACAGCATCAGGATGTACAGTAAATTCTACACATTTGTACAATTTGGTACATTTACAACTTGCTTCGTTTTATTTCAGTTTATACATACATTCAGAGGAAGGTCCACCAGGGCCACAAAATATAGCAACTGCTCATTCATTGTAGTGTAAAGGTTTCTGGATTATATCCAGCAGCAATTGTTATTCCTGCAATTTTATTACTTTTACCATACAGATGTACACGGGGCAGGGGCAGATTGGGAACTTAAAGTAGCACTGGAAAAAAAAACTAAAAGTGTCCCCATGTTGTAGGCAGAACTAAATTGATAGAAGACGGCGCAATATAAGTAGGCAGGAACAACAGAAGTAGACAGGGCCTGCAATACCATAGTGAAGCACAAATTATCACCCCAGCAGAATCAAATACCACACTGCAGGACAAAATACTGTCCACAGTATTCAACTGTATCACCATCGTATAGGAGGGCAACTGTGACCGTTGAGCATCAGATCATTATGTACCTGGCCTGCGGCCAACAGAAGAGCTTGCGTGGCCCCTTGGGCATTGGCCCAATGGGAAATTTCCCTGTAGGGTCTATGGTCAATCCTCCCCTGGATGTACACAGCCTATGGATCCAGTTACCTTAAGTTCTTCTCTACATTCTTCATGGTATTTTAAATAGTTAATACGGTTGAAAAAAGTCCATCAAGTTCAACCAAGGGATAGGTGGGGACGCAAATCCCAGTAGGAAATGAGACTCAAATTTCTACGCATTTTCATAAGCATTAATGTTTACTTTTAAGAATTCATCTAAACCCTTTTTAAAACTGTCCACTGTTCCTGCTGTGACTGCGTCCTTAGGAAGTCTATTCCACAGATTCACAGTTCTTACAGTAAAGAAGCTTTGATGCTTCTGGAGACTGAACTTTTTACTTTTTCAGTCGGAGGCAGTTTTCCTTTGAGGGCATTTGACATGGAACAGCTTTTCACCATATTTTTTGTATGGCCCATTTATATATTTGTATAGGTTAATCATGTCCCTCCTTAGACGTCTCTTCTCAAGACTAAATAAATTCAATTCTTTTAATTTTTCTTCATAACTAAGACCCTCCATCAGTTTAGTCGCTCTCCTCTGTACTTTTTCCAGCTGCAGAGTGTCCTTTCTGTGGAATGGTGCCCAGAACTGAACTGCATATTCCAGATGAGGCCGCACCAACGCTTTGTAAAGTGGTAATATTACATCCCTGCCCCGAGAGTCCATGCCTCGTTCAATGAATGACAATATCCTGGTGGCCTTAGAAGCAGCTGATTGACATTGTATGCTGCTATTTAATCTACCATCTACAAGGACACCCAAATCCTTCTCTACAAGTGACTCTCCCAGTGTTACCTCCCCTAGGACATATAAGCACAGAGATTATTACTACCAAGATGCATAACTTTACATTTATCCACATTGAACCTCATTTGCCAAGTTGATGCCCTAGAGTGTTCAAGTCAGCTTGTAGTTTATGGACATCTTCCATAGACTGTACAGTACTATATAGCTTAGTGTTATCTGCAAAAATAGAAATGGTGCTATTAATCCTGTCCTCGATATCATTAATAAATAAATTAAATAATAGGGGTCCCAGCCCTGAACCTTGGGGTACACCACTTATAACCCGGGACCATTCTGAATAGGAGTCATTGACCACAACTCTCTGGACACGGTCCTTCAGCCAGTTTTCAAACCAATTACAGACTATAGTTTCCAGACCTATAGACCTTATCTTACCTATTAAACATCTATGAGGGACAGTAGCAAAAGCCTTTGCAAAATCCAGAAACACTACATCCACAACCTCCCTTGTGTCTAGGCTCCTACTCACCTCCTCATAAAAACAAATCAGGCTTGTCTGACAGGTGTGCCAATTGTCGATCACATTGCAACCCAGCCCTTATCATATACAATGCGGAGCATTGTGTTCCTTTTTTTCTACTTTTCCATTGAATGGTACTTTTATGAATTTTTGCAACTCAGGACAAAGTAACATATTGCCCTGGCAGAATCAAACCCACAGCCTTGGAACTGCAAAGCAGCGTCTTTAAAGGGGTTCTGCAGTTTTTTCAAACTAATGATCTATCCTCTGGATAGATCATCAGCATCTGATCGGCGGGGGTCCGACACCTGGGACCCCCGCCGATCAGCTGTTTGAGAAGGCAGCGGCGCTGCAGGAGCGCCGCGGCCTTCTCTGTGTTTACCGCAGGCCCAGTGACGTCACGACTAGTATCACTGGCCTGGGCGGGGCTAAGCTCCGTTCACATGAATGGAGCTTAGCCGCGCCCAGGCCAGTGATAGTAGTCGTGACGTCACTGGCCTGCGGTAAACACAGAGAAGGCCGCGGCGCTCCTGCAGCACCGCTGCCTTCTCAAACAACTGATCGGCGGGGGTCCCGGGTGTCGGACCCCCGCCGATCAGATGCTGATGATCTATCCAGAGGATAGATCATCAGTTTGAAAAAACTAGAGAACCCCTTTAACCACTAGGCCACAGAGTCAGCCAGTCAAATAGTACAAAGACTTCTGGGACAACATATAATAATTGCAAATGAAATACTGCCTAACCAAAGGGATTCCCAATAAATTTTCCTAGTGGCTACACTAGAGACTAGTGTCATCATGGATATTGGGTTTTCCATAGTGACTAGATTCTGTTAGGGAATGGGGAATCTTAAATGGGTTTTGACATTGATGACCTATCCTCAGCAGGGGCGGATTGGCAATGTACCCTGCCGGGAAGATTCCCGGTGGGCTGATTGCCTTTTACTATATTGAGGGCCGCTGGCTCTGTGTGCGCACAGGGCCGGAACCCTAAGATGTGTATAACAGACTGTACCTCATATCGCAGGTCCTGCTGTGGGTGGAATACTTTGAAGCTGCTGCTCCTCCCCTCACTTAGCAGCAGCCACCAACGGGGATACTGTGGAGCTTCAATGGCCTCGCACAGGCTGAACAGCAGAGAGAGGGATAGTGCGGGAGCCCAGCACTGCTCCTCCCCCTTCACTCCAGTGCCGAATGAAGCAGACGCTGATTTATGGAGCAGCTGCAGTCGTCTGCCCTGTAGACAGAAGTAGTGGCACGGAAGAAGTAAGGGCTGCCTCTCCTGACCCCCTGCTGAGAGCTGAGTCTGATTGTGTGTAGTTTAGGCTACTTTCACACTGGCGGCAGGCCTGATCCGGCAGGTGAAGGGTGCTGCCGGATCAGGCCTGCCGCAGTGACATGTGTGGAGCCGGAACCGCGCTCCGGCCCCACACATGTCACACAGTACATACATACACATAAACATAAACATACACACACATATAGACATACAAACACACATACATACTTACATGCTCCCCGGCAGGTCTTCGGAGCGTCAGAGGGACAGGACGGCTCACACAGGTCACGATTCCGCACAGCGCCCTCTGCTGGGCGCCTGGTGGAATCATGACGATTCCACCAGGCGCCCAGCAGAGGGCGCTGTGGGGAATCGTGACCTGTGTGAGCCCTCCTGTCCCTG
This sequence comes from Rhinella marina, assembly GCA_900303285.1. Classification (NCBI taxonomy): domain Eukaryota; kingdom Metazoa; phylum Chordata; class Amphibia; order Anura; family Bufonidae; genus Rhinella; species Rhinella marina. The sequence continues at coordinate 34,421 of ONZH01005787.1, read as the reverse complement.
ACGCTCCGAAGACCTGCCGGGGAGCATGTAAGTATGTATGTGTGTTTGTATGTCTATATGTGTGTGTATGTTATGTTTATGTGTGTGTCTGTGTCTGTATGTGTCTATGTGTAGCCGGATCCGTAATGGACTCCATTGAAAGTCAATGGAGGGCGGATCCGGTTACCATTATGGTCACACCAGACGGATCCACCCCCATTGACTTGCATTGGGGGTCATTCCGGATCCGTCTTGGTGCGGATGCCTGGACCGGAGAGCAAACCGCAGCATGCTGCGGTTTGTTCTCCGGTCTGAAGACGGAACGGAATGCTTTCAGGAGCATTCCGTTGTCTTCAGTTCAGTTTTGTCCCCATTGACAATGAATGGGGACAAAACTGAAGCGTTTTATTCCGGTATTGAGCCCCTATGACGGAACTCAATACCGGAATTTTAAAACGCTAGTGTGAAAGTAGCCTTAGTTTAGAAGTTGTTTGGTCAATGTTTATTTAATTCACTTTATCTTTTTGGGCTGCGGACTCCTCAAAGTAGGGAAGGGTTGTTAGTGGGGGGGAAAGGGGGAGAGGTGAAGCAGCTGTCAATCAATTGGCCATAGCTGAACAAGATAATGTCCTGCATAAACATGACATTACACTTGTGTCAGTGGTAAATAATTGTCAGTTCCACTATACACACCAGGAGTAATAGAGGACTCCATTGAATTGCCTGTATAGTGGCAGTAAAGCTGTATAGGCAGCTGTGGGTGTTTTTGTAACACTCACTGCTGCTGTTATGTTGTATAAGGGCTCATGCACATGGCCGTGTGCCAGCCGGGCCATATTGCAGCCCCCAAACAGCGAGTCTGCAATATACGGTCACCAGCCGTTTGCGCACCGCATCACGGATGCGGACCCATTCACTTCAGTGTCATGTGGAACGGAGCCCCACGAAAGCACTATGGAGCCTCTGCAAAAAAAAGAATGTGTTCAAACATGAACTATTTTTTTGCACTGCGGACGGATCCCAGACCTATTCAAGTTGAATGGGCCTGCATCCATCTGCAGCAACCGCAAGGATGTTGCCTGTGCATTTTGGTGCAGCAAAGAAAAAAAAAATGCACCTCACATACAGTTTTTGCAACAATATACCTGCATTTATGGTGCATTTTTTCGTCCAGCAAAAGGAAAAAAACACAGCAAAACTAAATTACATTAACTAAAACTACAGTTAAATTAATGTAATTTGGGTCTGTTGTGTTTACTGGAAGAAAACGCACAATCAATGCAAGTATATTGTTGCATTTTTTTTGCCACACCAAAAATGCGGCAGAACCACTATATGTGCCAGCGCCCTTTATAAACTTGCAGTTTACTGCATCATTCAGTTAATCAAGTAAAGGCAATCTGTGCATTCAGATCTTCAGGAATAATAAGGGTCATTTATGAATGGCACTAAGTCAGGTTTTGGTGGGGAAAAAAAAAATGCCCCCATGGAGCCCCCGAAATAAATGGAGCGGCCTGTCAGGCATACTTGCAGCTGCATCATTCATTTCTTTGGTGGTTCCGGAGATATGAGAGTTACAGCTACATTGGCTTGAAAATAAAAAGGCACTCTCTTGGGACGTGATGAAGAAAAATAACAAAAATGCTGTCACTAAGGTGCAAAATAGGCTGGTGTCTTGACCCCGCCCATTTGGCTTGGTCACACCTTCTGCTAATTTGGTTCTACCCACAACATGGGGCCACTATTACCTTTTTTTCCAGGGCCACTTTGAGTTCCCAATCCGCCCCTGATCATCAGGATAGATCATTAATATCCCATCAATGGGGGTCTGACACTGTGCACTCCTCATCGACCAGCTGTTCACTGCAGCCTCAAGTCCTAGGTCTAGAACTTGCATGAAGGAAACAGCTTCGTTCAAAGTGAAATAGCCATGTTGGGTTACTCCAACTCAGCTTCCTTTGAAGTGGGAGCTGAAATGCAGTAACCCAACACAACCACTATGAACTGAACTGTGCTTCCTGCTAATACGAAGCGGGGGGGGGGGTTTGCTGGTTGTTGGACCCTATCGTGTGGATAGGTCATAAATGTCAGGAGCCTGGAAAACCCCTTTAAAGTGTAAGTGCTTGTGGCAGCACAAATAGAGAAGAAGTTTAGTAGTATAAGTTGAAAGGTGAGACCATAAGACAGCAACAGGGTGCCTTTATTGCTCCTAGGGGTTTGATCTGGTCAGCAGCCTCCCTATGCTAACACACAGGACTACCCTAACAAAAAATGCTTGTATTGTACTTCATAGCTTCATAGGTAGGACTGGTTTTGCAGTGCATATATTAACCCGTTGAGAATTGACAATTTTCTTGTTTTGTGTTTTTGTTTTTTACTCCTGACCTTCCTGGAGCCATAGCTTTTTTATTTGTCTGTTCACATAGCCATATGGGGCTTGTTTTATGTGGAACAAGTTGTACAAGTTGTAATGGCACCCTTTACTGTTACATACAATACAGTGGGAAGCTGGAAAAAATTACAAATGGGGTGGAATTAGAAAAAAATGCAATTCTGCCACAGTTTTATTGGTTTTGCTTTTACGGAGTTCCCTGAGGTAAAACCTAGGTACTTGAACATGCAATCCTTAGACCTCTTCTCTCATAGACTCCAATGCATTAGCATTGAAGTTTATGAGAGATTTTCTATTTTCCTATTGGTGTTGAGTGAATTGAAGTTAACAAAAGGCACTTCGATCCAAATTTCAGGAAAAATTAAATTTGTCATGAAGCCAAATTTCCTTGCACTTCACGGTAACAAATCAATTTTTCCTGAAATGGCAGTAAAAAAAAAACATACTCACCTCATCCATTTGCTTGCGGAGAGGCGGTTGCAGCCATCTTCATTGGAGAAAATGTGCCAAATGTTGCGCACGCTGACGAGTAATGTTACCACGTCATCACGTTAGCTGGGCGCGGTGACCTCGTCAGTAACAATGGGTGTGGTAACGTCACATCAGCGTGTGGATGAGGAAATGAGCAAATGGATGAGGTATGTATTTTTTGGTTTTAACCCCTGAAAGGCCTCAATGTGATTGTCAGATGCTGTGTTTAGCATTGAACACAGCATCTGAGGTGTTCAATGACGGGGGGGGGGGGGGTGGCGTGATCGACATTCCCGGTCATTGAGCCCACTACAGAATGCGATTCGTGACAAAGTAATTCATGACGAATCAAATTTCTTTGTGAACTTCGGCGAAGCAGCCAAATCAAACTTTTGATAACTTTGCTCATCTTTAGTACCTATGGAGCCCTGCATGCAGCAGGATCACCAAGGGAACAAAGCTTTGGCAGCCTAAAATCCTTCAGAGGGACTGAGGCTGTTGCAGGAAACTAAAGGTTCCCTGATTGCCGCTAGGAGAGCCTTTCTAGTCCCAGGAGCACAGCACTCCTGGGCTTTTAGCACTCAGATGTGTGAAACAGCAGGCACCTGGCAACTATGATGCTCGCTCCACTCTGGAAGAAATGGTATCCGCCGTACATGTACAGCAGATGTCATCAAGGGGTTAAAGAAAACCCTGCTTTACAACTATCTCACAAGAATTGTGAATAGCATTATCAAATGTGAATTACTTTTCAGAGAAAACAAGTTGTAGCTAATTATTAATGTTCATTATAGTCACAAGTTGGACAAAGTTCTAACATTTAGGGAAGAAATGTGTTAGTGTCTCAGTTGTTGTTGCCAAACATGCTCATTTGTCTTACTGTCAACACATTTCTGCTTTGCTTTACTGACCCAAATGGAAAATGTTTTAGTAGACCGGTGCCAACTGCTGAGAAGGGAAGGCATACACTTATGTTACATGCTGATCAGCAACATGTACAGTGTCACTGCTGAGTCCTATTTACTCACTTGTCAAGAGCTAGACTTTCTGGAAATTGCATGTTTTATTTCTTCGGCTCCTACATTAGCACCAGGGACATGCATAGAAGTTCTCTGGTTATCCACGGGCATATGCAGATCTCATAGGGCCCCGTAGCAAAACTCAGAATGGGCCTCCTGTCCAACTTGTTTCTAAGTATATGTGTCAATCACTCCCAAGTAATGCCCAACACAAAGTGCAATGCCTCATATTTCAGACTAAATTATGATTTCTTATCAAGCGGAAGAAATTGTAATAAAAAAGTCACCTTTGTCCTCATCCGCTTTATATAATGTCTATGTCAGTAAAGTAGAACAGGTGCTTCAAAAATATGGCACTTATTCTGAACACTATATTTCTCCATGTATTTACACTAGACAATTGGCTTAGGAGATGCGTCAGTGTATCTACTTCCATCTATTACAAAGTTGGCTGCCTGCAGCCACCACTTGGAGGAGCTCAGTGCGTAGGAATTTATACAAATACCATGGATAATGTAATAATCTCCTTATAGCTTCCCCTAGTGGTGACTGCATGAAAATACAATGTTTTTACATCCCGAAGAGAGGAAGCAGTTCAATGCCGGTTCCCTACTCCTGTAGGCCCAGGAGCAGTTGCGTAGTTGCCTCCATTTAAGTTACACCACAGTCTAGTAGTAAAGCAACCTTCCAGTTCAAGAAAAAAAATCACATTAAATGGAGAACATTTATATAATGACCTCCTTTCCATCTTTTTAGCAATAGATAGATCTATTGATTCCAGGGCTGCTCTTCTGTCTTCCAAAATAGAAGACCACCTGATTCATATTTTACAGCAGTAGTCTGACTATTCCTGCTTGTCCAGCCCTGCTCTTGAATTGGCCAGCACTGTTCACATTTATAAGGGCCAATTATAGGGAACTAGCATTAATATAAACATTCAATTTCAGCAACTCTTCTATCTCCAGTCACAGAATACAGACTTGTATAAACTGCTCCTGTGCCTCAATGGTGGCAGCATAAGAGCAATCACTAGGAATTAGATTTCCGTATGACTATTCTCCAATACTGCCTTAATTGTTTCTGCTTTTAGAAATTCAGCTAATAGAAGTTTAATGTTTCATTTAGAAGACCGTAGCTGTAAATGTATCCCAAACTCAAGAGTTGGCACTCTAGTGACAGTGGAAAAGCAGTTTGGCAGTCTTCAAGCCCAGCCATTCCCAGTTCTTAGCAGTTTTTAGATTTGCTTCTGGGGATATTAAAGTGAACTTGTCACATTAAATATTCCATCTGATCTACCAACAACACATCATTGAGCACCAGAAACTGAACAGATTGATGTATAGCAGGGTTACTCAACTAGTTTGTCTAAAGGTCCAGTCACCAGAGTCAGCAGTCACTTGAAGATCCAAGCTGAATTCCAGCAGTAAAGATAGCAACTTGTTAACATTTGCAAACTTTGTAGGATTACTGTATTTCACGATTTATCATTATTTGATATTGGGAAAGCAGACCACTAAATTAATTCAGGTCAGACTCCTAATTGAATTACAACAGAACCATTAATTTATTCAGACCCCAGATCAGACCCTAAAAATTAATTCAGACCCAAGACCAAACCCTAAAATTAATTCAGACCCAAGACCAAACCCTTAAAATGAATTCAGCCACCTAAGATTAATCAGACCCCAGAAGAGACCTCTTAAATCATTCCAGATCTCCACCAACAAAGTACACTTTATGATATATGTAGAGGAATATTAAACCTTAAAGCAACAACAAACAACCTAATAAAAATTAACTTTTATTAAATACAGCTAAAACTAATACTTGCAACCCCTATCAGAGAATTAATTGATATCAAACAATATACAGCACATGAGGTTCATTAAATTATGCAGGTACCACTCGAGGTGGAACAGGGTATGTCCATTCTTACTCACGGTTAGTTGGTTTGTTTGTTCTTACGATCACGTCACGACACAGGTGGACGGAGACAAGGTAATTGTATCCCTGTATCTAACCCTGTCTATAGGCTGAGCACCTGTCCCGGCAGGGGCGACCCCACCTCTTGGTGGCTAAACCATTTAGGGCCCTGCAATGACCCTATAATGTATTCCTTGTCCCTCAAAAATGAATAACATGACAATTGGAATAAAGTAAAAAAGGAAAGAAAAACTTCCAGTAACAGGCACATTCAGATTGAAGACATCCCAACGCTGCGTTTTCCCAATATTGCACTGGAACAAATCCTGGTATAAATGGACGAAGTGACTCATTAGTGGTAAGATAATCCAAAAATAGTCCTCTGCCACTTCCAACAAAAACAAACTTCCTCCAATCAAGGGCATAATTCCAGTGTGGCCAGTAGGTAATTGGTATCATATGTAGGCCATGATGTTAAAGGCACCTCCACCAAACACCAAGCACTAAATGTCCTTTTAACTTCCAGGTGACATTTCCAGACAATATGGCTTTATGTCAGAGCTGCCCACTTGCACAGAGAGTGTTGGCCTCCACAGCTCAAATATCCCAAGTAAGTCATCTCGTAGAGAGGTCTGAGCCCCCCCACACTAGACACTAAGTAGCTCTCTACATTTATATGACCATAGTTCTATCTCCTCCTGAGAAAGCTCTTACTGTTGTAGTCACACAACTTACCAAAACCCCTGGAAGTCACATAACAGACCAAATGGAGATATGGACCTAGCATCACATTCACATGATAGCACTGGATGCTGACAGGCATCAATGAGAGGATGACAAAGTAGGATGTACACCATGTTCCAAATTATTATTTAAATGATATTTATCTCTGATTTTCCTAAATGGTCGGTGCAAATGACAGTCAGTATAATAAAAGTAATCACCCGTTAGAGTATACATAAATTTTACTGAACAACCCTCCCAATGATAACAGTATATTCTTCAAAAATTAAAAAAACTCATAATGCACTGTTCCAAATTATTATGCACAGTAGAGTTTCTAAACATTTTATATGTTTTTAAGAACTGAAAATGCTCATTTGTGGAATTTGCAGCATTAGGAGGTCACATTCACTGAAATAAAAAGCTATTTAAATCCAAAACATCCTAAGAAGCCAAGTTACATGTTAACATAAGAACCCTTCTTTGATATCACCTTCACAATTCTTGCATCCATTGAACTTGTGAGTTTTTGGAGAGTTTCTGCTTGAATTTCTTGGCATGATGTCAGAATAGCCTCCCAGAGCTGCTGTTTTGATATGAACTGCCTCCCACCCTCATAGATCTTTTGCTTGATGATACTCCAAAGGTTCTCTATAGGGTTGAGGTCAGGGGAAGATGGTGGCCATACCATGAGTTTATCTCCTTTTATGCCCATAGCAGCCAATGACACAGAGGTATTCTTTGCAGCATGAGATGGTCCATTGTCATGCATGAAGATGATTTTGCTCCTGAAGGCATGTTTCTGCTCTTTGTACCATGGAAGAAAGTTGTCTGACAGAAACTCTATATACTTTGCAGAGGTCATTTTTACTCCTTCAGGAACCCTAAAGGGGCCTACCAGCTCTCTCCCTATGATTCTGGCCAAAAACATCTCCTCCACCTCCTTGCTGACGTCGCAGCCTTGTTGGGACATAGTGGCCATCCACTACTCCATCCATCTGGACCATCCAGGGTTGCACGACACTCATCAGTAAACAAGACTGTTTGAAAATTAGTCTTCATGTATGACCGGGTCCACTGCAACCGTTTCTGCTTGTGAGCACTGGTTAGGGGTGGCCAAATAGTAGGTTTATGCACCACAGCAAGTCTTTTAAGGATCCTACACCTTGAGGTTCAAGGGACTCCAGAGGCATCAGCAGCTTCAAATATCTGTTTGCTGGTTTGTAATGGCTTTTTAGCAGCTGCTCTCTTAATCGATGAACTTACCTTCCTCATTCTGCCTTTATCAGCACGAACACGTCTGTGCTCTGAATCAGCCACAAATCTCTTCACAGTACGCTGATCACACTTAAGTTTTCGTGAAATATCTAATGTTTTCATCCCTTGTCCAAGGAATTGCACTAGTTAATGCTTTTTGGCAGCAGAGAGATCCTTTTTCTTTCCCATTTTACTTGAAAATAGTGGCCTGCCTGCTATTGTGGAACATCCAGTTTTCCTTTAATTGGGCTCACCTGGCAAACTAATTATCACAGGTATCTGAGATTGATTTCAGTGATCCAAAGAGCCCTGAGACACAATACCATCAATGAGTTTAATTGAAAAAGAAAAAATGTAATCTTTATGACACTTAAATCCAATTTGCATAATAATTTGGAACATGGTGTATACTGCTACAGATGGATCTGGATAGATTGGAGGCTTGGGCAGAGAAGTGGCAGATGAGGTTCAACACTGACAAATGTAAGGTTATGCACATAGGAAGGAATAATGCAAGTCACCAGTACATACTAAATGGTAAAACACTGGGTAACACTGACATGGAAAAGGAATTTTAGTTGACAGTAAACGAAACTGTAGCAACCAATGTCAGACAGCTGCTGCCAAGGCCAATAAGAAAATGGGTTGCGTCAAAATAGATGTATATAACAACAACATAGTCCTGCCACTTTACAAATCACTAGTAAGGCTGTATAGCGCATAGAATTTTGGGCTCCTATGCACAAGACAGACATAACAGAGCTGGAGAGGGTTCAGAGAAGCGCAACTAAAGTAATAACTGGAATATGTGGACTACAGTACCCAGAAAGATTATCAAAATTAGGGTTATTCACTTTAGAAAAAAGATGACTCAGGGGAGATCTAATAACTATGTATAAATATATTAGGGGTCAATACAGAGATCTCTCCCATCATCTATTTATCTATTTGTGGCGAGGGGACATCCTCTGCGTCTGGAGGAAAGAAGGTTTGTACACAAACATAGAAGAGGATTCTTTACGGTAAGAGCAGTGAGACTATGGAACTCTCTGCCTGAGGAGGTGGTGATGGTGAATTCACTAAAAGAGTTCAAGTAGGGCCTGGATGTATCTTTGAAGTGTAATAATATTACAGATTACAGTTACTAGATTTTTGAAGAAGGTTCTTTGATCCAGGGATTTCCTGATTAGAGTTGGAAAGGATTTTTTTCCCCTAAAATGAGGAAAATTGGCTTCTACCTCATGAAGACTTTTTGCCTTTCTCTGGATCAACATTACAGGATAACAGGTTGAACTGGATGGACGTTTTTATCTTTTGAGCCTTACAAACTATGTTACTATTTTAATGTATTAGCACGTTAAGAGAAATATATTTGCCTGGAACAAACAACCAATGGTATGGTCACATTTTTTTGGAGTTTTGGAAGCCAAAATCAGGAGTAGATCATAAAAGCAGAAAAAGTATTCAGGACATATATACAAATTCTGTTTTTGAATTCACTCCTGGTTTTGACTTCCAAAACTGGAAACCTGGCCGTGTGGCCATACTTAAATTTTGTAAAGTGGGATTAAGTAGTACTACATCAAATAAATGAATGATGTATGAATTAAAATGGAAAGCTTTGTAATATATTATTATACACATGTAGGCAATAGAAATACAGTAATCTAATGTGTGACGTCAAACAACTTCTGCAATACTTTCTGTAACCTTTTGTACGACATCAGTATGCCATGAATGCTAGCAGTGGTCCTGTGATTCCATTGAAGAGTTTGTATCAATCCATGTTGTCCTCTTTAGAAAAGGACAGTACCAGGTGGCCTCTAGTGCTGCAAGCAAACCTTCAACTTTACATTCAACACATCTGATCATATTCAAATTGCTACAGGATTGTAGGGCACATTCTGAATGACCTTGACAGGTTGGTAGGTCGCAGAGCAGTGAAGCCAGGACAAAACTGTGAAGTCAGGGCAAGTCTAAAATATGACAAAATTCAGGAGAATTAAAGAATTAGACAATTAGAACCAAATAAAAGCAACTCTACAAACAGTAAGGAAAATAAGTAGAGATGAGCGAATCTAATCGCCGTTTCGTAGATTCGATACGAATCTTGGAACTTTTCAGCTGCGAAGCGAAACAAAATTTTTTGAGATTTGCTCCGTTAGATTCGAAAATGTTTTAAAGGGTTTCTACGCATTCGCTACGTACTTGTCCGATAAATTGTATGCTAATGCTATGTATGAGTTACTCTATACGCTGTTGCGTACGAATTCAATTAATTTGCAAAGTTTTACTGTTAGTTCGTTATTCGTGCGGCAAAAGCCCGGGAAGAAAGCGGTCACCTGACCTAGTGGGCAGGGCTTGCTCTGATTGGCTCAGGCTCGGTAAGCCAGTGAGGCATCAGTTGTGCTGAGACTGCTGAGACAAGCAGAAGCACTGTGTGTGTAGTTCTGAGAGACTGAGACCTGTTTTGTTAAAATTGGGGTGTAATTGGTCTGGGAATCCATATTACACATATCAGGGATACTGCAGGGCAAGTGCAGGGCCAGTGCAGGGCTAGTAATTAATCAGGCATGGAGAGAGACAGGGAGAGAGATAGGGAGAGAGACAAAGACCAGCTGCAGGGCCACAATCAAGTGAAAAATTTCTGGAATGGATAAGCAAAAGGGGTCCAGTTCCAGCCAGACCTCGAGCACTAAAAAAAAGGAGAAGGTGGCACAGGGCAGCAGTGCCAAAGGACCTGTAGCCGGAGCTTCTACTTGTAGAATTCACAATACTTGGCCATTGTTCCACCAGGCTAACCAACCAAGGCGCAAAATTGTAGTGGAGGAGAAAGTAGTGGAGGTAGTGGAGTGAATGGCACACTCATCTCAATCACAGCCGGATGATCTGCTGTCATGTGCTGATACATTACATGTATCACATGTATTACACAATCGCTAGACAATAGTACACTGAGGATTCGTACGCAATTTGTACGCTCATGCGTACGTGTTCACAGAAGTTGCGTACCTTTTAAAGCTGAATGTTCGTTATTAGTGCGCGAATGTTCGCAAAACGCCACATAATAACGTATGATTTGTATGCAGATTCGCCAAATAGATTCGTAGGATATACGAATCTTATCAAAAGTTCAACGAATATTCAGCGAATTTTGAATGATTCGCTCATCTCTAAAAATAAGCAGTGTTTTTTTTTTATTTAAATGGTAAAAGAAACCTCATTCTGGCAATCCAATTAAAAAGTGTAGACCATTTAACATACATGTGTAACACATTGATTAACCATGTCTCAACCTCTTTGTGACCCTCGATATAATAATACGTCAGCATGGTGTGAGAGGTGGTCATCAGCTCATCCCGCTTTATATGTAGAGAGTGCCAGCTGTATTACGGTGCCTTCACACAATTCGGATTTTGTTGTAGAATTTTCTGTGACTGAAACTCAGCTCCATTCACCTGAATAGTTATTGCAGAAATCCATGCGCTTACTGCCCCATTCAAATGAATGGAACTGATTTTCAGTCGCATAAAAGTCTGCAAAAAAATCTTCAGCATGTGAAGTCACTCTGATACAGCCAGCGCCCAGCCACAATGATTGATATTGTCGATAACTCCAGTCCCAATTTTTTAAGCCATCAAATGCCGAGGTCAATAGCAACTGCGGCATCTGAGCAGTTAGACAGAGGAGGGGGCTCCCTCTCCCCTCTTATCAGAAAAATTACAGGGCTCCGATCGGTAGCAATGACAGCATGGGGCTATGAGGTCCCCAGGCCTGTCATCATGAGCTTCCTGCAAGGCCGGGCCTGAGGATCATCCGACAGGCAGCCTGTAAAACTCCCTTAGACTACAATAGTATTTTGTTGCAGTCAATGCTACAGATGACCAGACTGCATGTTCAGGGGCTAAAAATTACAGTGAAAAAAATTTTTTTAATGTTTTTTTTTTTACATTTTAAAAACCCACAAAGATGTAAAAATTTAAGTCACCTCCCTTTCCGAACTATTAAAATATAAAAATATGTTTTTATAAAAAAAATATGTTTCTATGTGAGATAAATGGCATAATGGGAAAAAATAAAAATGCGAGATTAGCTATTTTAGGTCACCTCTCCCCCCCAAAAAAAATTGAATAAAAAGTGATCAAAAAAATCATATGCACCCTAAAATGGTATCAAAGGAGCTCTGAAAAATGAAAGGTGGAATATGATTGGCTGCTATTGGCAACTGAGTCAGTTTTCCTTTACACCAGTTTTGAGTAATCTCACTCATAACATTTTGCTGCAATTATAGCCCTTTTTTTCAGAAGTGTTGGAAATTCATAGAAAATCAAGTCAAACTTTTGCAAAGAAGTTTTTTTGTACATGGTACACTGATTTGGCAGTGTTCATATCTCCAAGCCAGCCAGACATCCCAATATTGGGGTCTGTGGGAGCTTTATAAACTCTCATTGTTTGTAGATTATAAATTCATACATATTTTTCCTTTACATTTTCTTATTAGACAGATGAGTAGCTTGCATTATATTAATATTGAAGTTTATAGTTAAAATTTGCAAGTTTAACATATGGCAGAAAAAGCTATGCTCTTTGTTCACAGCTCTGAGGCTTCCTCTGCTTGCATAACTTACAGGAAGGATCAGTTGGCCTAGCATACATGTTTATTGGCATAGGGATAGGCATCTAAGAAATCACCACACACCTCTGCCAGCATTTGTCTTCTGGCCATATGAATGATTTTCTTTAATTTTGTGTGACTGTTTCTTTCCCTAATTGCCTTGTGCTGTAGAATATAGCAGCCAGCACTGGTCACATCTAGGTAGTAGCAATCCAGTATAAGTTATTATTACTTAGATGGCCCTGATCAGTCCTGAACAAATGTTGTTCTGCTTATGTATAATTTTGGAATTGCTGCTTTAAAGTAGAACTCCCGCAAACATTTTTATTCTCTGACCTGTTAGAAAGGTGCATGATATAATCTATAGTGAATGTCATCTTCTTATCAGAGAATGTAATTGTGAGTAATAACCTCTCTTCTTATTGTAGCTGGGTCATGTGACCAACTCACTCCCAAATGACCCCGGACAGGAAGCCAGTCACTTCTCTATTCATTCCTATGAGACTGAAAGTGAAGCTCCCATAGGACTGCATAGAGAATTAGACTTCCTGTCCACACATAAGTCTCCGTGTGAGTTGGTGAGTCTAATTCCTAGTCACATTACACAGATAAGAAACTTCAGGATGATATAAGTCAAAAATACAGATACTGGTAAGAAAATGACATTCACTACAGATTACATCATGTACCTTTCTAGCAGGACATGGAATAAAAACTTTTGTGGGAGTTCTTCTTTAAATGAGCATAATGTACTAACTGATGGGGCTGAGCCTCAGAGAATGGCTTCTGTTGTAGTCATGTTGGCTATTCCATTACAGAAAATAATGGCATATTGTTATGGTATGTCATCAATCCCTGTTAGGTGGAGTCCTACTGTCAGATCCTCCACAAATCTAGAAATTTAAAGGGCTATAATGTTGTTCTAGCATGGCTTTCGTGCTCTACCCCATTCCAATATGTTCCATGTACAGCAGTGCTCCCAGCCCCCCCTGTGCAGTGCAGATATTAGAAGAGGAGGTAGCGCAAAAGCCAAACATTGCTGAACGGTTTGATAAATAGGCTAGACTTTACCTAAGTCGCATTTTAGGCATTGCATCCAGCCACCCAGAATCATATTCCATACTGATGAGACAGGAGCCCCCGAAACAGCTGTCTATAGATGGAAATTTCGGCTTGGCCATATTCCTTTTTCAAAAAGTTGGATTTTTGACTCATAGCGAGCCATTTTCACAAGTTTCTTCCTTTGGAGATACCTCTTTGCATTAATAGGCTGTTAATGTTTGAATCCAGGAAAATGAACTGTAAAACTATTAGCTAATTTATTAAATAAGACACAACATTAATATTTATTAGTATAATAATTATCATTATCAATATGAAATAGTAAGTGTACACTTTGGTAAGATACTATAAACTTATCTACATACAAACAATACAATTTCATATAAACCACAGATTTTGTATAAGTATAGCACGGCCACCGCTGATGGATTGCAGGGTGGTCATAACCATGGAAACGAGCAGTGTATAATGTGAAAGTTAATCTAGCCAGCAAAGGAGACAATATGGACAATTACAATGCATTAGTAAGTGACTTGTATTAACTTTATCTACATTATACTGTAAATGCCATTTGCTGAAGTGAGACAACCCCTTTAATATCCAGCCTTCTGTATCACTTAATATACAGTTCTCGCCATCTTCTAATTTCCGGCCTCCTCTGCCCCTTAATAGTGAGGTATTAGTAATTATCCATATAACAGAACAATGATGCTTCTTCCATTACATGAATAATGGGCAGCATGGTGGCAGGGAGAACATCTGCATACAGTTTGCACAAACTCTATGCAGATGTCCCTGGCCAGTGTGCTCCCCATTATTCATGTAGTACTGCAGTTCATTGTTGTAAATCGAGCTCACAGATTACACAGATGTGTGTGTTGAGGTTGAGTGCCTATATGTCAGCCAATGACTTCCCAGGGAGTTCCCCCAACAACACAACTACAATATCCCTGCGGTTTAAGTCCCTGTAAGAAAAGTACGTTTCAAAGGTTTGTCATTTAATACTGCTTAAACTAATCACCAATCAGTACTTTTTCAAATTCTTATACCACCCCACCGTTCCCCCCACTATGCCACTGCAAAGTTTCTCTGGATTACAATGATGGGACTCATAAGCTTGTGTTCACATAATGGAGAGGACAAGCTCATTGTTATAAACTTACCTGTCGGAGCTCCAGCGGTGCAATCCTTAGCCTGAGTATCACCGCGCCGAAAGAGAAGCGCTGCTGAGCAACAACCCCTGGTTGACGCGACAGCATCCTTAACAACAGGATGCAATGCTCTGTTTCTCCCTGTAGCAGGTGTGTACTGGTGGAGACTGGCAGTGGGTTGATTGCTCAGCTGCTCTATTCCTGTGTGCGTATATTTCTGACTAATGGAGCACCTATTAGGTCCTGATCCAGGGACTGGGAGCTCTATTTAAACCCCTTCCTGGCCTTATACCAGTGCCAGTGATAGTCTTATTTGGACCCACTAGCTAGATTCCTAGTTCTTGTTCCTGTGCTGATTTGGAGTGCTTGTGTTTTTGACCTCAGCTCATCCTTTGACTACACTCTGTCTCTTGTGATCTGTACTGTGCATCCTGTCTGGTTCTGACCTTGGCTCTTCTTTTGACCACTCTCTGTCTCTCGTTTTTGTACTGTTTTGTCTTCCTGGTTCTGACCAAAACCGAAATCTGTGATCTTTAGATGACCCGTATAAGCCATCGGGATGTTTTGGGGCTTCAGGTCTCTGTGATAGATATAAAATTATGGATATAATCAATGTTCATCTTATAACTATATGTTGAAAATGGTGATTTATTGTTAGGCTGCCGACCCCGGTCCAACTGCTGATTAAAGTGTTGATCAGCCTTCCTATTTAGCTGTGGTTTCACTTCTGGGACTGAGCTTTGAGGTTTCCTAGTCTCTAGTAACCTGTAAGGGTGTGATCTCTTGTCCGTAACTGCCTGTCTACCAATTCTGCTCCTTGTTGCCTGGCTCTACTTTGGAACTGATACCTGGAATACGGACATACTCAGCCTGCCCTGATTTTGGACTGGGTTCAGACTACAACTTTTGCCTGAGTCTTTGGTTCTTTGCACAGGTATGTCTGACCTCTGGGTCAGCAGCCAACTATACCAGGACTACTCCAGGAGGAACAGCTTGGTTGGTTCCCTGTGGCAAAGAAGTCCAGATCCCTGTACAGGGATTAAAGGGTGAATGCCAGGGAACCGCCAGGACAATGCCCTTAGGTTTAGTCCAAAGTCAAGCTGGTTAGTTGCACAATGGGTTCACACCCACTATCCGTTGAATTTATGTGAAGGCACCTGATCACCACAGGTGCAGTTTCTCTAACCACTGGAAATCAGCTAATATCACCATGAGAAGTCACTTTCTATCCAAAATTGTGGATTCTGTTGGGGAAATCTGGAATTTAATGCTTAGGCAGGCAGTCTGGATGCTTCAGAGAGAGAGGTGTTGTCGCAGACATCTACGTGCTCTATGTGCTCTAATAGTGTATATGGACAAGGGTTGTATTAATGACTTTAAGGAGACAGTATTAGAGAGTTAGAAAGTAATTACCTGCCTACTACTCCTCCTGAGGGCTCATTCACACAATCATTGCGGCCCCACAAAAAATATAGAGCATGTCCTATTCTTGTCTGCAATTATCGACAATACGCATTTTTTATGAGAGTGGCGGCCATGTGCGGTCCGCAAACTGTGGAACGCACACAGGCCGGTATCTGTGTTTTGCGGTTCCGCAATTTGCGGACCACAAAACACATACGGCCATCTGAATGAGCCCTTAGTGTGCAGGAACTGGATTCCACATACAAGTTTGGCAGCACAGAATCTGGCACCTAGAAAATGAATTAGTATAACATCCCAAAGATAACACAAATAGTTCACAAAAGTATTATTCTTTATTACCCTTAAAGGGGTTGTCTGGAAATTAATAAAAATAATGAAAATACCTAAATATTACTTTATTATAAACACATTTCTAAGTAGCTTTTGGGGGCAAGCATCAGGGGAAATAAAGTGGCCTAATTACACAGCAAGACTGGTAATTTCAAAGCAGTTAGCTAAAGAGCTTTCTCAGCCCTCCTCACTACTCTCCTTGTCTTGTTCCTTTTGGATGTTGGTCTTCATTGATGGCTTTTTTATAATGTCGTCCTTTTCATCTACTTGATCTTTCTCTGCAGTGGAAGATGTTTTCTATACTGTTTTTTTTCTTCCTTGTTCTACTCCTTTTGTTCTTGTTACATTGACTGCCTGTACCCTCCACTGTCCAGCTTCTCAAGGTGGCTACAGTTACCACTCCACTCACCCAGACCCCCTGCCCCTCCTCTGATCTCCCTCAGCAGGCCTGGATGGCAAGCTTCTGCATTGGTGGGTGCTGGCTGAGTTATACAGCTGACACCTGCAGTGTCCAGGATTGAAGAACACAATCCTCCTAGTCATTTAACAAATTATTCTTTTTTTTTTTAAAGTTTCTCAATAAATTATATGGTACACTAAATGGTGCCATTAAAAATACAATTTGTCCCACAAAAACAAGTCCCTGACAAGAAATTAATGAAAGGCAGGAAAGAAAAACAAAAATGGCTTGTTACATTATTTATTGAGTTGCCCTACAGTAGCTCTAATGGATCTGTCTGTCAATACATTTGTTGAATATTTCCAATGGCAACAAAGAGGGCCACCATCAAAAATTTCTAGGAGTCATAGAGCCACAGGGCCACCACTTAAATAGGGAATGTGGAGTGAGGTCCTGTTCACAAGGTCCTGATGCTACCTAGCACCACAACATGAGGGCCTTAAATGCACTGCTGAGGACAGTGCCATCATGATCTTGTGAGCGTGGCCTAAGTTGTAGTTACTTTGGAGAAAGAAACAGGCTCCCATTAAATTTTCAGGTTTTTTTTTTTGTAAAAAATTTGTGATCAGCCCCCAAATGACACTTCCAGCTGTATTGTCCCAATGGTAGTCCTGGCAGAATTATGAATGCACCTCTAAACTACATACCAGCTTTAACCGAAGACCAGTAAAGCAAGTAATGGAATCCATTTACAGTTACTGACCTTTATGTGTAGATTAGATCTTTTTATAGTGTAAAATGGTGTTTAAAGAGAAGCATACTTTTTAACTAGAGGGGGTGGACTGTGGACCACCTTGTGCTCTGGATCCTTATAGCTGCCAAAATGCTTGACTGTCAATCCAACCTAGCAGTAAACCTGTTTTTATGTATTTACACTCTGTATTAATAACAAACTAAATAGTTCTTAGAAGGCAAAAAATAGGGAACACGTGTGCTTCTGGTGATTGACTAGGTGATACTGACAAATGTTTTGTGAGGGGTGTTGAAAATAATGACCACAGAAGATGTCAAACACTTTGTGGAAAGAGAGATGACATTTCTGAACAGTTTAGATTTATTACAAGACATAAGGATGGTGACAAACTTCTAGAATAGGTTAACAATGGAAATATTTTATTAGACACTATGTGATATGTTCAGCTACTGTACTGGAGGTTTGCATGTAGTAAAAAAAAAGTGTGGCCCAAAAATGGAAGAATCTGAGGACATCACCAGCAGTAAAATTTTTGTATTACACCTGCCGATTTTTTGGCAGATGATCGCTAACGAGCGTTCCAAAATAGATTTAATGCAATTGATTCTCAATAGAATTTTGGATTGTTTTTTGGATATTTAATTTTGCATATTAAAAAGATCAACTAATTGCATCAAATCTATTTTGGAGTGCCGTGGATATTTATTTGATATAGACTGACTAGTCTTCCACGTGTATCCATATAAGTGTGCAGAATTTGTGACACATAGGAAAAGTAGTAGTCTTGTCTATCAAAGTGATGGTGGGGTGGCCAGAGGTGCAGGGCAGAAGAGCTCTGAGGGGTTCGGACCCTCCAGACATAATTAAGGTATTGTTTTACTCATCACAATGAACCCCATCAGGCATTATGCCTGGTTAATTAAGGTTGATCCTGATGACAGATGCTCTTTAAGTGTAAAACCAGGATTACTCTAGACTTATAAAAGAGAATTTCTGGTAGGATATTGAGCATGTTGCCAAGGTATAGTATATATAAGGAATTGAAATTGTATGACGATTAAAATATACAGATCTGGAATTAACTTTATTGATTTGTATGTATTCAATGTTTGCATATAAAACTGCCAGTGTTTTTTTGGAAAGAAAATAGAAATAAAATAGATTATTACAGCTGTCCCTTTACAGTCATAGAACAAATCAATACCAGCCAGTTCTTGGAATCTATATATGTAAATAAATTACCCACTCTCCAGCTAGATCTATATTTCTTGTGTACAGCTCATCTCTCAATTACGTGCCAAAATGATAAATTGTGTAATTGTTCCAATATGTGTAGGAAGCCATCTCAAACCGTAACTTTGACAACATACTTACACGCAATCTTTTTTGACTTCCACAAAGTCAGACACCTGACAAGCCAGCACCCAATGAGATTGCAGGTGCTCTAACAGATCCCTGATCCCCTATGCATTTTGTAGGTGCTTCCAATAGTTTCAATAGTATCAGTAGTGTTGTAAAATCCAAGTTTTTATAATGTCAGTCAGACAGTTTCTTCTTCTTCATGACTAAAGATGATTGACTCAATTCTAAATTAAATTCGACTTGAATTTTCAAAAAAATCAGGTCAAAAGTAAAAATTTTTGTGATGTAGGTGAATTTCTCAAAATTCGGGAGCCATTTTTCAGGTCAGAATAAAGTAAAGATGAAGGAGGATCAGATGAGCCTTGGCGATATGTATGTATACACACCAGCAAGCATTTGCTGCCAAAAAGTAAACGTTTTTCGGACCATTTTTTGAAATACAATTCTACACTGCAGTTTGTTTTTAAATATGTTTGTTATTATACCAGCAGCCATGCAGTTACCAATAGTGGTCACTTTAAGATTAATAATGCTGACTTGATGTTAAAGAGCTCGAAATGACTTGCCTGCAGTCCTAGGAGACCCCAGAATGTCATCCATAACTTTTCAGGTCATTTAGAGCACTTCCAATTTGGGTGCAAATTGTTTGACTGATTCAGCCAAATTAAATCTGAATTGAATTTCAAGAAAGCATGACTGTTAATCTGCATGAATAGCCATTAGATGATAAGAAAGGAAGATGTATTTCATTGGATTTTCAAATTTATGCACCTATCTATAATGAATAAAGGCTTTGCTCACTATCTGGCGCATATGTCACTGCTATACACGCCACCACCCACAGAGTGCCCATAGTGTCCAGAAGATACAACATGCACATGTGCCATTTGCATCACCCAGAAACATGTCACATAAAGGTGCATGCGCAGAAAACAATGTGCATCACGGCAACCATATTAACTTCTGTAAAAGACAGTACATATTATAATGTGGTTAATATTACAGGAAGTGCAAACACAATTAGCCAGTATTAAAAACAAATATGTGTTTTAGTGATATGATAAGCTTGAAATGATTAATATATAAATGAATGATTATGAATATATATAACATTTTAAAATATATGGTTGCATATATGATGAGAAAAACAAATATGTGTGATTCTAGTTATTTTGATGGAATGTTAAGTGAAGGAGCGCACCAATATGCATGATCAAGCATGTTAGAAAATCACAGACATGTAAATATAACAAATAAATACAAATGTGAGGTACAAAACAGAAACCATTGAAGGATGACAAAATGAGGTGCAGAAATTTTCTTAAAAATGATTGAATGTGATAAAGAAAACAGTACACCAAAAAAAGAAACACTTCAATATTAATCAATTTTGAGTCCTAAAAAATAATTAATAAAATATATAAACAGCATTTATGGATTAATCTAAAATACCAAACCTGGACTATATATTGTATATAGCAACGAGCACATACCAACACTAATTAATTAAAAACTATGTACTAATTATACTATAAATAAAATACAAAGATGTCAACAAGAAAATATACAAAGTGAGCCTGAAAATAACTTCAAATATACACAAAAGAAATCTCATTAATCTCATAGATACCTGAGTCTGTCACTTAACAATTCATTTGCATTTGATTTCTAATTAGCTATACAAGTTGCCATCTCTAGATCCCAGAGATACCTTGTCAATTCCATAAAACTTCATGTCCTGAGACCCCGTCTCTCAGAAAATGTCTAGGTATCATTTTAAGTTTAAGAATCTTCTCCCTTTCTTCTGGTTCAATTTTTACAGCAGTCTGAATATCCTACTCATGTTCCTGGATCGTAATCTTTAATTCACGTGTTGTCATGCCGATGTATATTAGTCCACATGGACATGGACAATTTTGTAACTTTTACAACCTAATAAATCAGCAAAACAATCACTTTATATTTTGAATAATTTGGGTCCTTTAGAATTAAAGATAAATTTGGACTTAAAGGCTTTTTCCCATTACAGATAATGGGGGCATATCCTAGCTCACCAAAACGAGCTTGTGGATTTAGAGATTGTTTCAGAGCAGGATCTGACAATAGTATTGGCCAACATTTTGGAGAATATAGTCCTGATATAATTCCGCTGGGTGATATAGAAAAAAAATGAAATTTTGATTTACAAAGTACCTTGGGAGTTAGAAGAGCTTGACGCTGGGTACACTCAAATAACCACGTTCTAACTCCCTATTGTGATATCGTGTTTGTGATATCCATTGCTTCAAAACGTTAGAGTTCCTCTTACAATTCATATCAGCATCACATATACTTCTTGCCCATAAACAATGTCCTGCTGACATTGAATGTAGAAAATGTGTAGGATAAAATGAAGATTCATGAAGTAGGGCATTAACTGAAGAATCTTTACAAAATATAAAGGTACTTAAACCATCATCGTCACCCACAGTAATTTCAATGTCCAGAAAAGTAAATTTAATTCATTGTTGTTAAGATCATCTAAATATAACACCTGTCCCTGTGTTTCATCCATGGATACCTGTACTAGTTCTCTTTCCCAAAGGTCAAGAAAAAGGTTCACATAAGATGTGGAAGAAGTGCCCCCCTTGCCACACCTCTCAATTATGGATAAAATGTATCTTTAAACAAAAAGTAATTGCGGGAAAGTACAAAATCCATTAACATGGACAATAGCTCCACCACCTCAGGTTCCAAATTTCTCATTTACAATAGAGTCTTACAAGTTCACCCAAGCTCCCACACCCAAAGACAATAGGTCTACCTGGTGGTCGTTGAAGAGATTTATGAACCTTAGGTAACAAATATAAGGTAGGGATAACTGGAGGTTGTGTCAACGAGGGCTTTAGGAATAATGCCATATGTATGTGCTTGTGTCAAAATTAAACTGTTGAAAAGTAATGTGAAATTTTGATCCAACATCTTATAACAATTTATATCCTTTAATTGTCTGTGTGCTTCAGCTTCATACATATTAGTGGGCCATACTACCCCATAACCCCTCTTATCTGCAGGTTAGAAAACAACACCCTTTGTGTCCTTTAATTCACACAAGGCAATACAATGTTCTCTAGATAGATCATCATAATGAAGTTTTGAAGGTAAGTTATAAAGCTCATCAACTACCAGCTTGAAAAAAACACTTCTACTAATGGACCAGGTGTGTTTAGACAGGCAGATAATAGGGCAGATTATTGGGAATGAACATTCCTGCGAAAGCTCATTCCCAACAATCTGCCCGTGTAAAGGTTCCTGGGAAACACTCGTTCATGGGGCGAAACTGTCGTTTGTGCAGGCAGCTAAATTATCATGTTGTCTAAACAGTGATCTGCTGCCTATAAACAATGCATCTGTATGGGAATGAGCAATCGCAATAGCGATCCCTCGTCTTCATACTGTGGAGGTGGTCGCTGCATGCAGCGCTTCACCTCCACTTAACAAGCAGCGACTGTTGGGATAGAACGATTCCTTCCTAACAATCTGCTACTCATTGATACATAAAAATCCACCTTAAGGAACAAGAGTGGAAAGGCAGTAGAGGAAATTTATCACCACCTACCTTGTTCTATAGAAGAGACTCTAATATCCAAAGAGCTTCCAGTTCTTGCTGGGCTGAAAATAAACCCACCTGGAAGAGGCTCCCAAAGGTGGAACTAGCAAGATAGTTTTCATTCCCTGGGAGATACCACATTGCGTATTTCTTTTATCCGTGGAACATTGTCAATAAGTATCCATACCATAGAGCACTGCTAAAAAGTCTCTTTAAGAAGAGTCAGAACCCTGCCTAAGCTGCATTCAGTGACTCAGCCAGCCAGAATCCTACTCTGTACTGATAAGGGGCAAGCATCCCAAAACAGCTGTCTCCGGATGGATATTTGGCTTGGCTATTTTCCCTTGTCATGTTCCCAGGCTTGTTAAAAAGTTGGACTTTGACTCATGGGGAGCTACTTCCAGAAGGTGGCGCTAGTGAGATGGTTCTCTTTCCCTGTGAGATACTTCTTTGCATGTTGAAATGATTGAAATTTATGTATGATTCTTCTAAAGGCATAAAATGCAAAGTGCATCCAAGTCAAACAATTAATACCTTGCCAATAACTAAAGCTACACATGGAGGTGAAATATTAACTACGAGAATTTTGGCACTCCCAGAAGCTGTCATACCAAACACAATAGAACAATAAAATCAACTTGTAACAATAGCTTGTAGAGTATATGAAAAACAGAACCAGGCAGCAATGACATACAAAATATTTTAGGCTATTATCTTACATGTACACTGGGTATAGAAGAACTTGACGTTGGGTAAACTTCTCTTGCAAATAACCATGTTTCACCTCTATATTGTGATATCATTTTTATGCAAAATGTTTCTTCAAAATGTTGTATTCCCTTTCAAAATTCAAATCCAAGTTACGTATCCTTCTTGCCTGTAAAAACTGAGTATACTTCAAGACAATGTAAAGTATATACAGTACATTCCAAAATAAATAGTTTTAAACACTAGAATGAATAATAATGGAGAATTATCATTTGTCAGAAAGAGGCTAAATTTATACAATGTGTGTGGTGCAATGACAGCATATAAACTGAAAAAGTTCCCATTCTTATATGTCAACATGTATGGAGAGTTCAATGGTCAACTGTGTGCCAAAGGGATATACTTCTGATAAACAGTACAAACAAATGGGTGGACTAGCCATAAATAGTTCCTGGAAACTTCCCAGTGGGCTGCCTGAGCCCACTTCACAGCCACTGGCTAGGTACATAACAACCTGATGTTCCTTGCATTAACTATGGCTGGAAACCTCGGATACTTATGTAACCAGGGGAGGATTGGCCATAGACCTTACAAGGAAATTTCCCATTGGGCCGATTCCCAGGGAGCTGTCTGGGCCCTCTTCACGTCCGTCCAGTGGAAGTTTTTGGGTATGTATTTTGTGCTGCTGGCAGTATTTTGTGATGGACTGTGGTATTTGGCTCTGTTGGGGTGGTATAATGTGCCACAATATGGTATTGCTGGTCCTGCCTTCCATCAATTTGGACACAACTACAAAATGGGGCCACTTTTAGTATTTTTTCCAGGGCCACTTTAAGTTCCCAGTCCGCTCCCTGTATGTAACTGACCGTTGACCTCAAAGGCCCTCCTCAATTCAACTGTATTGCTGTCCTCAGGACACTAATATGGTATGGACAGGGCTACATACACCACTGGAGTCAATGACTGACCTCAGCAGTGACATGCTGAGGCCAGTTATTGGTTACAGCAGCACATTTGACCCCATCTGTAACCCATCTGGAAGTGAAGTCAGGGACCAGAATATAATTGAATAAATTGCAGCAAGTGCAGCACCAGAGAAGCAGGGAGCAGGTAAGCAGAACACTTTCCTTATATCAATCAGACTAGAGGTCTCACTTTATAGGGGATCCAATGCTGGAATACCCCTTTAAAGAGTTGATGGCCATTTTAAAGTACTGATTGGTTCTGTCCCCTTTATCTCTTTTATATTGGTTTAGTATTTTGTGTAAGGATATTCCTTGTAATTCCTTGAAATGTAGTACCCATCCCCCATTGTGGTGATAAGGCTACATTCCTGAGTGATGTCAGAGACATGTGTGATACACACTGATGGGAATAACTGTGGTCTGAACCAACAATTAGGAGGGACTCCACTTGGAATTTCATCCTAGGTAGGATGTTAGTATTAATTTGCTCTATCTCTTGTACAACCTGGGGTGTCGGTCATGTGTTATAACGTGGTAGACAGCCATGTGTTATAGCATGGCCGACTGGAGTCCTACTGCATAATGTAGGCTAATGATGATTTACTTTTTGTTATTCTGTAATTGATTTGTCTGTTTTATCTTGTATTTAATTACACTTAGTAAATATATTTATTCACTTAGCCTGCTTAAACTTATTCATTCTCAAATCTTTTAAATTCACTTTACAGCTGACTATAGAAGCATGGATATTTTAGCCAATCTAATATATAAGAGTATAGGGTGTATGCAGATGCCAGTGTAGTTTATGTGGAATTTCTGCACCATATACATGAGATTTAAAGGGGTATTCTCATCTTAGACAATGGGGGCATATCGCTAGGATATGCCCCCATTGTCTTATAGGTGCGGGTCCCACCGCTGGGACCCGCACCTATATCCAGAACGGAGCCCCCGAACTGAATGAGGGCGCACTGCGCATGCGCAGCCGCCCTCCATTCATTTCTATGGGGCTGCCGAAAATAGCCGAGCGCTGGCTCGGCTACTTCCGTCGGCTCCATAGAAATAAATGGGAGCGGTGGCCGCGCTTGCGCGCTGCGCTCCCATTCATTTCTATGAGCGCAGCGGGGAGCTGCACCTGGTGGTGGCCGGATCCCCGGAAACCTGGGGTCCTCCAGGCGCAGAACTCCCCGCTCCGTTCTGGATATAGGTGCGGGTCCCAGCGGTGGGACCCGCACCTATAAGACAATGAGGGCATATCCTAGCGATATGCCCCCATTGTCTAAGATAAGAATACCCCTTTAACTGGTACTATATTATGCTGTGGATTTTCCACACGAAAATCTGCATGGAAAATTTGCACATAATATGTACCTTGTACAAGTTCCTTCAGGCTGACCCCATATGCTGTCAACTTTTTCACCATGGATTTACAAAATGGTGTAACATGCAGATTTTGAACAGAATTTTTTGTGGATTTTAGGTGTACAATCCACACAGAAAATCTACAGCAATTCTACACCTTGTGAATTTACCCGATTTTGTGTAGATTATTGGTGGGTAGTAATATTTTTTTTCACCTGGACACCACTCTTTTATTATATTGATTACAGTGACTTGTCTGTTAAAATAGAAATAAAAGAAAGATTGCTCAGATTCTAGTAAATCTAGTAAATGGTTACTGAGATGATATATAAAATGGAATGGTGGTCACATAGCTAGTCACATTTCGCCCATTTTAAAATGGACAGCCATTAGTACACAATTTTTTAGCCTTTCAACGAGATCCGAGATGCTATTTTGTATTACATTTATTACAGTGAGGCCAGGAGCGTGATAGATCATTTTCGAGCTCCAAAGATTACTCTGAATGAGATTATTCATTTGAACTGTTCTTCAGAAAGTGATACCTTTAGCAACATGACATTTCATTCTATATGTTTACATTCGTCATAGGATTTCTATTAATACACGGCAAGATAGTTTAGTGAAATATTTCTTTCTGACATTGTGGGTAAGCAGTTGGTAAGCTGCACAGAGGCTTATCTGATACTTTCTTGGATTTAACAGTTAAGTTGCTAGAATCAAAAACCTTTTCATCTACATTCTCAGTGATCATCCAATAAAACACTGGCTAAAGCTGGCATTCTCTCCTAGTCTCGTAATGCAAATTCTAAATCCAATATGCAAGTCAATGAAAGGAATTACATAATATACGTGAGTAAACTGATCCTCTTGCACAATATTATAATCCTGCAATATGTTGTTCATGCAGCCATACAGTATGTACTATCAGCTAGATAGTATTATTTACTTTTAACTTCAGAGATGCCTTTTCTTGGGTTCAAATAAAATGTAATATAATTATTGCCTCTCATCAGGATCTTCTGCTCTCTGCATTTCACTGGCTATATTTATGCCTTACAGCACTGGATTTGATGTTGAAAGCCGACATACAGTACAGACCAAAAGTTTGGACACACCTCCTCACTCAAAGAGTTTTCTGTATTTTCATGACTATGAAAATTGTAGATTCACACTGAAGGCATCAAAACTATGAATTAACACATGTGGAATTATATACCTAACAAAAAAGTGTGAAACAACTGAAAATATGTCTTATATTCTAGGTTCTTCAAAGTAGCCACCTTTTGCTTTGATTACTGCTTTGCACACTCTTGGCATTCTCTTGATGAGCTTCAAGAGGTAGTCACCTGAAATGGTTTTCACTTCACAGGTGTGCCCTGTCAGGTTTAATAAGTGGGATTTCTTGCCTTATAAATGGGGTTGGGACCATGAGTTGTGTTGGGCAGAAGTCAGGTGGATACACAGCCGATAGTCCTACTGAATAGACTGTTAAAATTTGTATTATGGCAAGAAAAAAGCAGCTAAGTAAAGAAAAACGAGTGGCCATCATTACTTTTCCTGAAAAATTGGGAAAACTTTGAAAGTGTCCCCAAGTGCAATCGCAAAAACCATCAAGCGCTACAAAGAAACTGGCTCACATGAGGACCGCCCCAGGAAAGGAAGACCAAGAGTCACCTCTGCTGCGGAGGATAAGTTCATTTGAGTCACCAGCCTCAGAAATCGCAGGTTAACAGCAGCTCAGATTAGAGACCAGGTCAATGCCACACAGAGTTCTAGCAGCAGACACATCTTTCGTTTAAAGTGGTTGTACATTGTCATGATATTGATGACCTATGGAGATGAGCGAATCATCCAAAATTCGCTTCACCGAATATTCGCCGAATTTCTGACAAGACTCGTACTTAAACGAATTTATTCGGTCGAATCTACGTTCAAAAAAGACAATCGTTGTTTTATGAACATTCCTGCACAAATTAAGAACGTACATTCAGCGTAGTTAAAAGTACACAATGCGTAAGGATTAGCGTACAAAAGTGCGTACGTATCCTTAGCGTACTATTAACGGTCAAATGCATCATATGCACGAGACTAGGCTGCGGCGTATAGTCTTTAGAGGCAGTCCATATGAGGTAGAAAAATAAGGTGCTCACTTCTATCTATCCAGCTACTATAAGTGCATAATTTACTAAAAACACTGGACAATAAGTGCATAATAGGACACATACATTGCAGTACCTGAAAAAAAATACACACAATGGGCTAAAGTGCTGAACCAGTAAAAACAGTGTATCTAAAATACAGCAAAGACATAAGTATGCAAACATTTTAGTGCAATCAATTTCACAATTGCAAGCATAAAAAGCTCAGATATACGTTAGAGTCTCTCCTCATGCAGGTTGTGGCACATACGGCCGTTTCACCGACCTGCGGCCCACAAAATACTCCTTTCCGTCCTCATCGTCTGCCAGGAAGCCAGACCCTCTCTCAACAGAAAACCAAAGGACCGTTCCCTTTTGGCGTTCCAATGCAGGATTTCCCAGCCTAGGGTGGTCCAGTACCTGGATGACCCAGTCCTCCACAGCGTTTTTATAGTCCCATAGGGTCTGCGCATGGGTCGTCACTGATGGTGGCACAATCGGGTTCTGCCTTATGGAAGGTGTCGTGGATCTCCTCCTGGGCGGCGAAGTGGAAGCTCCAGCCGCCTCCACCGCACCAGCCACAGCAGACGCACCAGCCGCCTGATGACAAAGAACCACCTCACAATGCTCAGCTAACTCCGCAGGTGGTAAGGAGAATAAGGGCACTGTCGATGGTTTACTCGCCTTCAGTTCAGAGCGTGACACCCTGATGTCTGGAGCTGGCGGTGGTTCAGGGAACTCATCCCCAAAGGCCATCTGGTTCCAGTTGGGACGCAGCTCTTTAGCCATGCTTGCTACTTGCTCAGTGTTCAGCACTGGTCTAAACTGGTTCAGAGGAGGGTGGAGTACTAAGGGAGGAGTGTTCACTCCCTATACGTGCAAATAGTTAGATCCCGGTGGGCCGGGCTGTTTTTTTCCAGTTCTGAGGGGGGCGAATCTTCACTTTCCCACTCTTGCAGGGGCGTATCGTCATTTTCCCACCTCACGCAGACTGCGTACGCTTCGTACGTATGGTTAGCGTTCAAAATTTGGCGAAGATTTAAGATTTACGAATAATACTAAGCGAATCCTAAAAAATCAGGATTCGCTTTGGAGAAGAAAATTTCCAAGATTCGATCCGAATCTACGAAGCGGCGAATAGATTCGCTCATCTCTAATGACCTATCCTCGGAGTAGATCTGACTCCTTCCCCGGCTGTATGTAGGAGTTATAGTGCTTGTGCGAGTGCTATGTTCTTTCACTGTTTACCTGCACACTGTTTAGACTGTAGCAGTGGTGCAGTGCAATGTAGAGAAGAGCACGGCACTCAATGTCTTCAGAATAATTGCAGAGTTTTATTCACCACCACTTTCTCATGCAAGTTAGCTACACCAAAGTGAAGTATGTATATATATATATATATATATATATATGTATATATATATATATATATATATATATATATATATAGCGAAAGATGGACGAGGCAGCACACTGGACTTGAAGGGAAGAAGTGGATCTTTATTTCACCCAGAAAAATCGCAACGTTTCAGCTCTCTCTATGGAGCCTTTGTCAAGCTATATATATACATATATATATATACACTTAAGACCTAGCAGATCATATGGGTCAGGAACCGCCCATAGGGGTCAGTCCCACCCATATATACATAGTATGACGTGTTCACCAAAACATTTATGCAATTAAAGTGATCAAATAATCATAGAGTACATTGTAGAGTACAATGTATGTGCTTTACTCTCTTTCTAATATGTACTCTATGAATTATTTGATCACTCAGATGGTTTTTAATTACATGTAAGTCATCACATTTAAATCAATGGATGCAATTGTTATATATTCTATGACTGTGTTTGATCGGTGTTGTATTCTCTTGTATAGTCTACAGGGTGATAATACTCTGCAGTACACCTCTATACAATAGTATCTGACCACAATATGCTCACTGTATTGCAGTATTATTTGCTATAACTGTGTGATTAAGTTTGAATTAAGGTAGTTTAGAATAGATTTGATGGGTGTATCTATTTGCTGGTTGTGCTCATATGCAGGTCCTGTCCTTGTAAGGGGCCAGTACTGGTGTCCCGGCTTCTTAAGGACCCATCCTCTATTGCTCATTGCATCAGAAATCTTGTTCATTCAGTTTTTGATCTCTGAAAAGTTGTTCTATTGCTGTTTTGTCTGTTACTAACCAGACTTTTTTGTGACCATGCCTTCCTGTTTGTTACCTGCCCTGATTTTATGCCTGTATACCACTGAGAACAAACTCCGCCCAACCTGACCACTGCCTGACCAATTAGTGTCTGCTGACATGGTACTATGAATTGGTGTCTCCTGTTCATCCACATGTCAGCCGTTGCTAACAGAGACTATTCTCTGTGCTCTCCCGGCCTGTGCTGCCCCAGAGGATGGGAGCGCACGGCGTCATTGGTTGCTATGACGCCATGCGCTTCCTGAGGCCGCCGCTGTACGGCCGTCTGAATGGGGCCTTAGTCTACATTCTCTGGTTAGGCATCCAGTGGGTCTATATCCCTGGTGGCTTCATGTATTATAAAATAATACAGTATTAGTATAATACAGCTTTGTGGAATCAATTTATGGAAGGCCATCCTAAATTCAGCATGATAATGCTCTGTGGACTGGAGTATCTGTGATTACTTTTGGGATGAAGTGCAATATTATCAAACCTTATAACTAGAGATGAGCGAGTAGTGAAATATTCGAAAGTTCGAAATTCGATTCGAATAGACCGCGAAATTCGACTATTCGACCGAATATCGAATCCCATTAAAGTCTATGGGAAAAAAATGCTCGCCACTTGGAAATCTCAATTCGACCACTTGGAGGTCACCAAGTCCACCCCGAAACCTCAGAAAAGGATGCCAACACTGCTGGAATGCAACTGGGACAGCAGGGGAAGCATGTCTGGGTGCATATAACGCGCCCAAGTCGCACTATTACGCCACTATCACAGCCTCTCAACAATACACTCCAAAGACAATGTAACCTCTCTGTAAAGTGAGACCATACAAGGAAACCTTCTTTCCTCTACATTGCCATGGACCCCAAGCCAAACTAGACAAAAAAGAAGATAAAATTCTGCACCCCTTAAAATCACGTTGCCTATGACAACCACAGATGGCATAGGCAAAGGGGAAAGCAAATAGACCCCACCCCTAATTGTCATTGTGTGTGTGTGTGAGATGTGGTCAGACATGTCTTCTTTAAAATGTAAAAACAACTCAAACACATGCAGAAGCCTTAAAATGCCCAAATTGTTGGCGCTTGAGATGTCAGTGACCCGACCTGGCCCAGTGTCATGTCTAGCAGGTAAAGCAGTGGGGATGTTGAGGGATGCGTAGGACCGCAAAAGGCAGGAAGAGGCCGTGGGCTGGCCAGAGGCTCATGGAGAAGGCAGGCTAGAGCCCACAGGGCCGCATCTCTCCCTATAACAGGCCCCCACACAAAGCTCTCCCATCGAGGGCTCTTAGGTCCTTGTTGTGAAAATATTTTAATGAGTGCGCAAAGTTAGCTTGAGGTGAGCCCTCGAAAAAATTATATGGAGGCCCAAGAGGTAAGCCCTCGAAAATATTAAGTGGAGGCCCAAGAGGTGAGCCCCCGAAAAAATTAAGTGGAGGCCAAAGAGGTGAGACCTCTTAAAAATTGTATTAAGGCCCAAGAGGTGAGCCATAATAAAAATTATTTGTAGGCCCAAGAGGCGAGACCTCTTAACAATTGTTTGTAGGCCCAAGAGGTGAGGCATGAGAAAAATTGTTTGTAGGCCCAAGAGGTGAGACCTCTTCAAAATTATGTGGAGGCCAAAGAGGTGAGACCTCTTAAAAATTGTTTGTAGGCCCAAAGAGGTGAGCCATGATAAAAATTGTTTGTAGGCCCAAGAGGTGAGACCTCTTAAAAATTATGTGGAGGCCCAAGAGGTGAGACCTCTTAAAAATTATGTGGAGGCCCAAGAGGTGAGACCTCTTAAAAATTGTTTGTAGGCCCAAGAGGTGAGCCATGAGAAAAATTGTTTGTAGGCCCAAGAGGTGAGACCTCTTAAAAATTATGTGGAGGCCAAGAGGTGAGACCTCTTAAAAATTATGTGGAGGCCCAAGAGGTGAGACCTCTTAAAAATTGTTTGTAGGCCCAAGAGGTGAGCCATGAGAAAAATTGTTTGTAGGCCCAAGAGGTGAGACCTCTTAAAAATTATGTGGAGGCCCAAGAGGTGAGACCTCTTAAAAATCATGTGGAGGCCCAAGAGGTGAGACCTCTTAAAAATTATGTGGAGGCCCAAGAGGTGAGACCTCTTAAAAATATGTGGAGGCCCAAGAGGTGAGACCTCTTAAAAATTATGTGGAGGCCAAGAGGTGAGACCTCTTAAAAATTATGTGGAGGCCCAAGAGGTGAGACCTCTTAAAAATTATGTGGAGGCCCAAGAGGTGAGACCTCTTAAAAATTATGTGGAGGCCAAAGAGGTGAGACGTCTTAAAAATTGTGTGGAGGCTAAAGAGGTGAGACCTCTTAAAAATTGTTTGTAGGCCCAAGAGGTGAGACCTCTTAAAAATTGTTTGTAGGCCCAAGAGGTGAGCCATAAATATTTTTTTTTTTTTTTTATGGAGCAAATCTACGGCGGTTAAGGAGGAGGAGGAGGAAGAGGTGGAGGAGGAAATGGCACTTCATACAGATGGCACTTCACTTTTGGCTGCTTTCCACTGTTGGAGAAGCAAAGTCCGGGTCAATCCACTTGCTGTTCATTTTGATTAGCGTCAGCCTGTCGGCACTGTCGGTTGACAGGCGGCTGCGCTTATCGGTTATAATGCCCCGGCTGCGCTGAACACCCTTTCTGATAGCACGCTGGCGGCAGGGCAGGCAAGCACCTCCAAGGCGTACAGGGACAGTTCCAGCCACGTGTCCAACTTGGAGACCCAGTAAGTGTAGGACGCCGAGGGATCGGGGAGGACAGGAGTACGGTCTGCCAGGTGCTCCCGCAACATCCGCCGATACTTGTCCCTCCTGCTGATAGCGGGCCCCGCAGTGATGGAAGTTGCACGAGGGGTGCCATGAACGTGTCCACACCTTGGAGAGTGTTCCCCTGGTGGCTGTGGGCCTGATCGATGTTGTGGACTCTGGGAGACCCTCTCCTCTCTGCGCCAGCGATGGTGGGTGGGAAAATCTCCATCATGTTCTGCACGAGTTCCCTCTGGTATTCCAGCAATCGATTCGTCCTCTCCTCTACCGGAATAAAAGAGGAGACGTTATCTTTATACCGGGGGTCCAGGATTGCGAAGACCCAGTACAGTTTGTTCTCCACTATCCGGACACGTGTGTCCCGGGAAAAGCAGCCCAGCATGAAGTCAGCCATGTGTGCCAGACTCTGAATAGGCATGACGTCACTGCCCCCACCAGAAGGATCACTTGCCATTTCCTCCTCTTCCTCTTCCGCCTCCTCTCCGCCCCATCCCGCGCTGAATTAATGGGACGCACACAGCCTGACTGCTACCCTCGGCCGCGCCAGCATCCTCCTCCTCTTCCACAGCCACCTCCACGTCGTCCTCATCCTCCTCCTCATGCAACTGCCACCGTGAAGCAGACAAAAGTGTGGTCTGACTGTGTAGCTCCGTTGGCGTCTCCTCCTACCCCCGTCTCCTCTGCGTGCAATGCGTTCTCCCTTATTGCGATGAGCGATTCTTTAAGGACGCATAGGAGCGGGATGGTTACCCTCACTATAGCGTCCTCGCTGCTGACCTTCTTGGTGGGACTCCTCAAAGATACGCAGTACATCGCATATGTCTGCCATCCATGGCCACTCGTGGTTGGCAAACTGAGGGAGCTGAGTTGGAGGCACGCGAGGATTCATAATCTTGTACTCCATCAAATGCTCTTCTGCTGCTCACACACCCTGGCCAACATGGAATAGGTGGAATTCCAGCGAGTCGGCAGGTCGCACAACAGCCGATGTTGAGGCAAATGGAGGCGTTGCTGGAGTTTTTTAAGCTAGCAGCAGCTACAGTTGACTTCCGAAAGTGAGCGCACAAGCGCCGCACTTTCACCAGTAGCTCTGCCAGGTTGGGGTAAGTCTTTAGAAATTTTTGGACTACCAGATTAAAAACGTGGGCCAGGCATGGTACGTGATGAGTTCGGCAAGCTCCAGAGCCGCCACCAGGTACGGCCGTTATCGCACACGACCATGCCTGGTCCTAGCTGCAGCGGCGACAGCCACCATCTCCATCTGCTGCAATATGGCGTCCCTCACCTCTGGGGCGCTGTGCTTCCTGTCGCCCAAGCTGATGAGCTTAAGCACCGCCTGCTGACATCTCCCCGCGCCAGTGCTGCAACGCTTCCAGCTAGCGGCTGAGGGCGATGTTAAGGCAGAGGAGGAGGAAGAGGAGGGGGGTTTATCAGAACCCGTGCTGGCAATCTTGGGCGGGGGTGGTAGTAGGCCGTCTCTGTTTGCGACCCAGTCCCCGCTTCCACAACATTCACCGCCAGTGTGCCGTCCAAAGAGATGTATCGTCCCTGGCCGCAAGCGCTTGTCCCACGAGTCGGTGGTCAAGTGGACCTTTGCGCTGAACTGCGTACCTCAGGGCCCGCCTGATGTTACGCGACACGTGCTGGTGCAGGGCGGGGACGGCACTCCGGGGAAAAGTAGTGGAGGCTGGGGACGGAAAATAGCGAGGTGCGGCAGCCGCCATCAGGTCGCGGAAGGCCTGCGTCTCCACAAGCCTAAACGGCAACATCTCCAGGCCAGCAGTTTGGAGATGTGGCAGTTTAAGGCTTGGGCTTGGGGGTGACTCG
>ONZH01005786.1:0-33981 GCA_900303285.1 Rhinella marina | reverse complement strand
GGTCTCACCTCTTGGGCCTCCACAATAATTTTTAAGAGGTCTCACCTCTTGGGCCTCCACATAATTTTTAAGAGGTCTCACCTCTTGGGCCTCCACAATAATTTTTAAGAGGTCTCACCTCTTGGGCCTCCACAAAATGTTAAGAGGTCTCACCTCTTGGGCCTCCACAAATGTTAAGAGGTCTCACCTCTTGGGCCTCCACAAAATTTTAAGAGGTCTCACCTCTTGGGGCTCCACATAATTTTTAAGGAGGTCTTCACTCTTGGGCCTCCACATAATTTTTAAAGGTCTCACCTCTTCCACTTAAGAGGTCTCACCTCTGGCCTCCACAAAATCTTTAACAGGTCTCACCTCTTGGGCCTCCACATAATTTTTAATTTTTTAAGGAGGTCTCACCTCTTGGGCCTTCCACATAATTTTTAAGAGGTGTCACCTCTTGGGCCGCCACAAAATTTTCCCATGAGCCTCTGGCCAGCCCCACGGCCTCTTCCTGCCTTTTGCGGTCCTACGCATCCCTCCACATCCCCACTGCTTTACCTGCTAGACATGACACTGGCCAGGTCGGGTCACTGATATCTCTAGCGCCAACAATTTGGGCATTTTAAGGCTTCTGCATGTGTTTGAGTTGTTTTTACATTTTTAAAGAAGACATGTCTGACCACATTTCACACACACACACAATGACAATTAGGGGTGGGGTCTATTTGCTTTCCCCCTTGCCTATGCCATCTGTGGTTGTCATAGGCAACGTGATTTTAAGGGGTGCAGAATTTCATCTTCTTTTTTGTCTAGTTTGGCTTGGGGTCCATGGCAATGTAGAGGAAAGAAGGTTTCCTTGTATGGTCTCACTTTACAGAGAGGTTAGATTGTCTTTGGAGTGTATTGTTGAGAGGCTGTGATAGTGGCGTAATAGTGCGACTTGGGCGCATTATATGCACCCAGACATGCTTCCCCTGCTGTCCCAGTTGCATTCCAGCAGTGTTGGCATCCTTTTCTGAGGTTTCAGGGTGGACTTGGTGACCTCCAAGTGGTCGAATTGAGATTTCCAAGTGGCGAGCATTTTTTTCCCATAGACTTTAATGGGATTCGATATTCGGTCGAATAGTCGAATTTCGCGGTCTATTCGAATCGAATTTCGAACTTTCGAATATTTCACTACTCGCTCATCTCTAATTATTATGTGTATGCGGTTTTTCTTTTTTTATATTCTTGGATTCTTATTTTTATTGTTTGATGTATAATACTACAATTTGATTTTCTGTCACTGATGTATAAGCATATTTTATTATTTCATATGAATTTAGACAAGCATCTAAGGCGGGGCATCAATGTCATAATAAGAGATGAAAACTATCATTTTTTTAGAATATTGTCAAATGGAACATTTACAGATTAAAAATAATATATTGAAGTGAATAGACTTGTTAGAGATCAGATTATGGGCAAAAAACGCAGGAATAACAAAAAAAACGCATCAAAACCACAACAATAACGCATTGGTCGGAAATATAAAATAAATAATGTCTTAAGTGGAGAAGAAGTAGTAATGGATGCCACAGTATGAACAATGAGTACATTACAACTACTGCTGTTTGAATATGGTCTTTAAAGAAAAGACCCTATTCCATCCAGGTTTTGAAGATCTCTGGAGGATGATGATATAAAAAGGGGGTGGAAAATGAAGATTACTCTTACCGGTAATTGGATTTTCCTGAACCACACGACAGCACCACGAGAGAGGATCCGCCCCCAAGACAGGAAACCTGTAGCACAAAAAGCGGAGACTCCTCCTGTGCCTTCAGTATGTATCCAAGGATTTGAGGAACTCCGCCATGCATAATTAGTCCACTGAAGTTTTAATATACGCTTTTCTATATACATTTTTCTTTCTTTTTTTTTTTTTTTTTAAATGCAACACCCAAGTGACCAACAGAACCATAGCCCAGTGAAAATTAGGGAGGGAAAAATACGGGTGCTGTCGTGGGGTTCAGAAAAATCCAATTACCGGTAAGAGTAATCTTCATTTTTCCCCTCACCCCATGACAGCACCACGAGAGAGAATAACCGAGGAACACCTAGGGTGGGATAACAGCAGAAAGAACCGAAGAACCAAAGGATAAGTCAGCCGGTGTATTTAACTGAAGACGGTAGTGCCTGAAAAAGGTAGAAGGAGACACCCAAACCGCCGCTTTACAAATGTCTTCCAAAGGGACAGAAGCTCTCTCAGCCCATGTGGTAGATACTGCCCTAGTTGAATGCGCCTTGAGTCCCTCAGGTGGATCTTTCCCCACCGAAACATAGGCCAGTGCAATAGCAGATGTAATCCATCTTGAAAGGGTTTCTTAGATGCCTGATGACCCTTATTCTTCCCCTGGAAAAGAACAAACATCGAGGAAGCTTTCCTCCAATCTTTAGTCACTGACAAATACTGTGTAATACACCTTTTAACATCTAGACAATGTAAGGATCTTTCTTCATCAGATGAAGGATTTTCAAAAAAGGTTGGAAGGACAATCTCCTGAGTTCTATGAAACCTAGAAGCTACTTTTGGAAGAAAAGCTGGATCTGGTTTAATAACCACCCTGTCATCTAAAAAGGTAGTGTAATGTGGATTGATGGATATTGCCTGAATTTCGCTAACCCTACGGGCAGAGGTCAGGGCCACCAGAAGACTAAGCTTAAAGGACAAATGCTTAATTGAAATCTCCTCCATGGCTTCAAACGGAGGTTTAATAAGGGCCCCCAAAACCACATTTAAATCCCAAGGGGAAACTCTGGATGGAAGTACAACAGAACTCCTGGATACTGACTTAATAAAGCGCACAACCCAAGGATTTGATGCTATATTACTACAAAAAAGTGAAGACAGGGCAGAGATCTGAACTTTAAGAGTACTAGGCGACAAACCTAACTGCCATCCTTTTTGAAGAAATTCTAACACCTTAACTATTGGAACCTGACTCGAAAGATCATTAACATCTAGTTCTGCAAAGGACAAAAACTTCTTCCAAGTTCTGGCATAAATGGAAATTGTAGAATTTTTCTTACTCTTAAGGAGAGTATAAACTAGTCTGGGGAAAAAAACTCTCTTTGACAGCAGGAGCCGTTCAAATTCCAGGCCGTCAAGTGTAGTCTCTCTACTTGATGATGGACAACTGGCCCCTGGACAAGCAGGTCCCGAGGTGTTGGTAGGACCCAGGGGTCTGACACCGACATCTTCCTTAACCACGTGAACCATGGTCTTCTGGGCCAGAAGGGAGCCACCAGTATAACCCTGGCCTGGTCCTCCCTTATTTTTCTTAATACCCTGGGTATAAGTGGAAGAGGAGGGAAGGCATATGCTAGTGGGAAGGACCATACGTGAAGGAAGGCATCCAGACCAAGAGGAGACCCTATTGGGGACAGGGAGAAGAACTTCTCTACTTTCTTGTTCTGGGCTGTAGCAAATAGATCCACCGACGGGAGACCCCAACAACTGACAATCTGACTGAAAACTGTCTGACTGAGACAACATTCCCCTTGAGAGATAGCATGACGGCTCAGATAATCTGCCTGGATATTCTCCTTCCCTCTTATATGGACTGCCAAGATGGAATTGCATCTGTTTTCTGCTATCTCCAAAATCTCTGTCAGGGTTGACATCAGACTTTTGCTCCTGGTCCCTCCCTGTTTGTTGATATACGAGACTACCCTGTTGTTGTCTGACATTATTCTCAGATTTCTCCCTATCAGTTCTGGTAGAATATTCTGCATTGCCAGTTTTACCGCCAGAAGCTCCTTCATATTGGAGGACGTTGATTTTTGACTGTCTGACCATCTTCCCTGATAGAATCTGTTCTGAATATGAGCCCCCCAGCCCCAGGGACTCGCATCCGTCGTGAGACACAATAAATTTTCAATTCTCCAGGGGACTCCCTGCAATAAGTTTTCCTGATATAACCACCATCTTAATCTGACAAGGGTCCGGACTGGGATTGTGATCTTCCTGTCTAAAGACTGCTTCTCTCCATTCCAGGCCTCTAGAATGTCCCACTGAAGATCCCTGGTGTGAAATTGGGCCCACATCACTGCTGGAATACATGAGGTTAGACTCCCCAGAATTGACATACCTCTTCTCAATGAGATAGTTGGGTTTTCCATGAGTCTTAAGATGTTCTTTCTTAGGGAAATAACCTTCTCGCTTGTTAAGAAGGACATCTGCTTTTTGGAGTTCAATATCAGCCCCAGGAATTGCTGCACTTGAACCAGATTCAGCCTCGACTTTTCCTTGTTCACCATCCAGCCCAATTTTTTCAAGATTCCCAGAACCATCAGTACTGCTTTCTTGCCTGACTCCTCGGTCTCTGCCACCACCAGAAAATCGTCTAGATAGGGAATGAAGATGTCTTCCTCTCTTATGTGCGCCGCCATTTCGGCAATTCCTTTCGTAAATACCCTGGGAGCCATGGAGAGGCCAAAAGGGAGAGCTTGGAATTGAAGATGTCTGAGAACCCCCTGTATCTCTATTGCCACTCTCAAGTATTTTTGATGGTCTTTGTGAACTGGTACATGAAAGTATGCGTCTTTTAAGTCTATAACTGCTAGATAACAATTTGGGAATAACATATTTGACTGATTTTATAGTCTCCATCTTGAACTTTTTTAATAACAGGAATTGATTTAGGTTTTTTAAGTTTATAATTGTCCTCCATGACCCGTCTGGTTTTTGAACTAGAAAAAGGGGAGAGTAATATCCTTCTCCTTCCTGGCCCCTTGGGACTGGAACTAACGCCCCCTTCTCTATCAGGGCAAGCACCTCTGCCTGCAAAACCTCCGGCCGATGTCTGGAAAAGGTTGTTATTATGAACCTTGATGGTGGAGAGGACTTGAACTCCAATTTTAGCCCCATACCTATGGTGTCTAGAATCCAGGCACTTCTGGAGATCAGTTTCCATGCAGGGAGAAATTCTTTTAGTCTTCCCCCCACATGGGGCCTGGCGTCATTGCTGGTCTGCCTTTTTCTTGTCTGCAGAAGACTGGCTGAAAAAGAATCCTCTACTACCTCTCTTTTGAGTACGGAATCTAAAGTCCCTGTCCTTTTTATCTCTATCCTTGTTATCTTTGAAGGGACGAAAGGAACGGCACAAGGCATGGCACAGAGTCTTTTCTTTGAAAGGAAATCTCCATTCCATCCCTTCAACCACAGAGCCCTACGAGCAGAATTAGCTAGAGCAGATGAACGAGCTGCCAATTTAATAGCATCGGCAGAAGCATCTGCTACAAAATCGGCCGCTTTTTTAACGGTCGCAAAACTTTCTAAAATTTCCTCCCTAGGGCATCTGTTTTTTATTTCGTTCTCAATCTCTGAAAGCCAAACAATAAGAGAACGAGCCGTACAAGTAGAGGCAATCGATGGTCTCAGCGATGAGGATGAGGCCTCCCAAGTTCCTTTTAGAAAACCATCAGCCTTCCTATCCAATGGGTCTTTTAAAGACCCCATATCCTCAAAGGGAAGCGCCGATTTCTGGGCAATTTTGGAGATCGCCACATCGATCTTAGGAGCTTTATCCCAGGGAGCAGAGATATCATCAGCAAAGGGGTATCTTCTTTTCATGGTCTTAGAAATATACACTCTCCTATTTGGTCTCCTCCACTCCTCCTTAATAAGGGCAGATACATTTTTGTGGACCGGAAAAGACCTATGCTGTTTAGATTCAAGACCTCCGAACATAAGATCTTGAACTGATTTCGGCTCTTTAACGTCCTCAATTCCCATAGTGGATTTAATAGCTTTGAGAAGACGATCCACATCCTCCACTGGGAAAAAAGGTTTACCCACAGACTCATGGTCTTCATCTGACGTACATGAAGAAATATCAGACAAGGCTGTTTCCATAGACACGGATCTTTACTCCAAATCAGAATCAGATAACAATACTTGACTCCTCTTTGTTTTATGATGTCTTGGAACAGCCATTGTTTTTTGAGATAAGGAGGAGTCCACTTCAGATCTAATAAGAGACTGAAGGTTCTTATAAAAGGACGGGGACTCTTCCACAACTGTTTTATCAATGCATACACGACATAACTTTTTGCTATAACCCCCAGGAAGCGAACATCGACATAAAGCACACTCCTTGTTTTTCTTTTTAGTCTGGGCTTTCTTAGGTTTTTCCTGGAAAACATATATGCCCCATATAAGTAAAATACATAGAAAAAATTTCCAGTGGCCAAAGCCTCTCACCCAACCAAGGTACCAGGGCTGGAGCGGACACTTGTTCTTCAGATATGTCCTTTTCCTCCATGTTCAGTGAAGACTTAAGGGAAAGCAGTCAGACTGAGCCAGATCCTGTCCTGCCACCACTTCACCACGCTGAGAACAGGCACAAACCGCGGTCTGAACTCCTATTTCCGGGTTCCGGCGTTTAGCCACGCCCCCGCGACGTAATGCGTCATCTGACGCTTCCTGGAACGCAAGCATGCGCTCCACGTCACTCCGGCGCCGCTTACATTACGCGCCAGCCGCCGTCGTCCCTCCCCCGGAGCCCGCCGGAACCAGCAACGCTGCATCAAAGACACTTACTCGTGCAAAACACGGAAGTGTAATGCCTCCAACGCTCCGGGCCCCCGCCACCGCGTCTCTGCCCGATCCTGCCGCGCACCCTGTGCCACGCTGAGATCCCGGATCGGCAGGTAAGGAGGCAGCCCCGGGGGAGAGAGCTAGTACTACAGGCTCCTTCCTCCAAGACAGGAAACCATACTGAACGCACAGGAGGAGTCTCCGCTTTTTGTGCTACAGGTTTCCTGTCTTGGGGGCGGATCCTCTCTCGTGGTGCTGTCGTGGGGTGAGGGGAAAAGATGGCCAATCGTATAGCCACTGAGGAAGAGACAAGGCGTCTCGAAACGCGTCTGGCAGAACGGCATCAATTGGCAAAATCTTTTCCACCATTTGTCCATTTTAGAGACATTGAATCGCGATTCATCTATGCTGTACAGTGAAGATATCTAGGGAGAGACTCAGTTACTATAGGAATAGGAGTCCGATCACATGACCAGATCGTCACGTGGGACGCCGATACGGGGAAGCCTGAAGGAATAGCACGGCGAGTCTCGCGGCAAGCACATAACAACTATACAGTCAAGAGACGCCAGTAAACTAAGGAGATACCCTTGCGGCTCGATATTATCTTGTGAGGACAAACTGTGAGTATTAACACCGCACAGCACAGTGCGATACCTCCGTGGGAAGCCATGGTAGGTACCAACATTTTAAAGCTCACAGATGTCTGCCGGTAAGAATTCTACATTAAATCAATAAGAAGCTATCATTTTAGGATATCTTTGGTGTTTTGCTCATCGGCACGGTCCAACATCGAGGACATTCCTATTAATACAGGATACAAGGCAATACCTGCCTGCACTCCAGAAATTCAACCATTGCCGACATATTGCCCTATTTGTATTAGCCACTTATTATAGTCATGATTTTTATAGGTATGTTTTATTGAATGTACGTGTATAATAAATGTTTTTATTTATATTTGATTGCGGTACATATTCCACAGACTCCAGATAAGAGTGCCTAATCTAATATTTGTATATCATTGTTTTCCTTTCTACGAGACTGAATAGGCCGGTCTGTGATTAGAGCACCATTCCATATAGAGTGAGCACCAACGCTCAATACATATTATAAAGTTCTGTTGACAGGACTTTGTTTTCCGTCCAGCATAACGGAAACCATAACGGATCTGTTATGCTTTCCCATAGGCTTCTATTATGACGGATCAAAATGGAATGCCTCTTAAAGGTGTCCGTTTTGATGTCCGTCCTAGGGATTCCGTTTCTTTCCATTATAACGATGTTATAACAGAAAGCCTGAAGGGAATCCCTAACGGTGATGTGAACGAGCCCTTAGCCAGATGCTGTGCCCTAGTTAATGGTGTTTCACTGGTTTGGTCAGAAATAGTTTCCAGATCTACCTGGCCTATGGCTAAAAACCATTTCGCCATGGAGAGGTGCCGTAAAAAAACTGAATATGGCCGTCTCAGCATTTCTCCGACGCATAGGCGGTTTTTCCATTACACATAGGGAGACTGAGAGTGGTGGTAATTCCTTAAAAAGACAGGATGGCGTCCATTTGAACCCTATAGGCCTAGATATATATATATTGAATATGGATTTTCAGAATGGAATTGACTGGGTTCTGGCCTCGTGGGGTCGTCTCTCAGATTAGGTTTAACCTTCAAGACGTTGGCGGAGTTTTGAGGCCAGAACTTATGGAATTTAGGGAGTTAATACTGAGACGTGGTACCCCACGGGTTCATCTCTCTGTTGGAGACTCTTGGAAGTTGGGTTATAATCAGAGGCGTAGCTAGAGGTTCAGCACAGGGGGGGCGAAACATACTTGAGTGGGCCCCCCACTTGGCTTCCCAAACGCACGTTTCCAACTTCACAGGCACATACTACTAGTTGTGGTTATAATATTGTATTAGAAAGATGACTATATAAACTGCTAGATCATCTATGCTGCTAAGTACAGTACAATAGACTTTCTACATACCCTACTCTAAATACTCTACCACATAATGCAGTGAAATATAGGAGTAATAGGAGTAAAAAACAAGAGGACTCCTATGCTAAAGGAAACCTGTCCACAGTTTTTACATCACTAAACTAACAGTCCCCTGCCCCCATCAGACCTCAGATCAGTGTATTGTGCCCCACCAGACCTCAGATCAGCGTATTGTGCCCCATCAGACCTCAGATCAGCAGAATATGCCCCCATCAGACCTCACATCAGCCTACTGTGCCCCCATCAGACCTCAGATCAGCGTATTGTGCCCCATCAGACCTCACATCAGCCTACTGTGCCCCCATCAGACCTCACATCAGCGTATTGTGCCCCATCAGACCTCAGATCAGCGTATTGTACCCCATCAGACCTCAGATCAGCAGAATGTGCCCCCATTAGTCCTCACATCAGCCTACTGTGCCCCCATCAGACCTCAGATCAGCGTATTGTGCCCCCATCAGACCTCCGATCAACAGAATGTGCCCCCATCAGACCTCAGATCAGCGTATTGTGCCACATCAGACCTCAGATCAGCATATTGTGCCCCCATCAGACCTCAGATCAGCAGAATGTGCCCCCATGAGACCTCAGATCAGCGTATTGTGCCCCATCAGACCTCAGATCAGCGTACTGTGCCCCCATCAGACCTCAGATCAGCGTACTGTGCCCCCATCAGACCTCAGATCAGCGTACTGTGCCCCCATCAGACCTCAGATCAGCGTATTGTGCCCCATCAGACCTCAGATCAGCGTATTGTGCCCAATCAGACCTCAGATCAGCGTACTGTGCCCCCATCAGACCTCAGATCAGCAGAATGTGCCCCCATCAGACCTCACATCAGCCTACTGTGCCCCCATCAGACCTCAGATCAGCGTATTGTGCCCCCCACCAGACCTCAGATCAGCGTATTGTGCCCCCATCAGACCTCAGATCAGCGTATTGTGCCCCCCATCAGACCTCACATCAGCGTATTGTGCCCCCATCAGACCTCAGATCAGCTTAATGTGCTCCCATCAGACCTCAGATCAGCGTATTGTGCCCCCATCAGACCTCATATCAGCAGACTGTGCCCCCATCAGACCTCATATCAGCCTACTGTGCCCCTATCAGACCTCAGATCAGCGTATTGTGCCCCCATCAGACCTCAGATCAGCA
This sequence comes from Rhinella marina, assembly GCA_900303285.1. Classification (NCBI taxonomy): domain Eukaryota; kingdom Metazoa; phylum Chordata; class Amphibia; order Anura; family Bufonidae; genus Rhinella; species Rhinella marina. The sequence continues at coordinate 24,272 of ONZH01005786.1, read as the reverse complement.
GACTGTGCCCCCATCAGACCTCATATCAGCAGACTGTGCCCCCATCAGACCTCATATCAGCAGACTGTGCCCCCATCAGACCTCATATCAGCCTACTGTGCCTCTATCAGACCTCAGATCAGCATATTGTGCCCCCATCAGACCTCATATCAGCAGACTGTGCCCCCATCAGACCTCATATCAGCCTACTGTGCCCCTATCAGACCTCAGATCAGCATATTGTGCCCCCATCAGACCTCAGATCAGCAGACTGTGCCCCCATCAGACCTCATATCAGCAGACTGTGCCCCCATCAGACCTCATATCAGCCTACTGTGCCCCCATCAGACCTCAGATCAGCATATTGTGCCCCCATCAGACCTCAGATCAGCATATTGTGCCCCCATCAGACCTCATATCAGCAGACTGTGCCCCCATCAGACCTCATATCAGCCTACTGTGCCCCTATCAGACCTCAGATCAGCGTATTGTGCCCCCATCAGACCTCAGATCAGCAGACTGTGCCCCCATCAGACCTCATATCAGCAGACTGTGCCCCCATCAGACCTCATATCAGCCTACTGTGCCCCTATCAGACCTCAGATCAGCTTAATGTGCTCCCATCAGACCTCAGATCAGCGTATTGTGCCCCCATCAGACCTCATATCAGCAGACTGTGCCCCCATCAGACCTCATATCAGCCTACTGTGCCCCTATCAGACCTCAGATCAGCGTATTGTGCCCCCATCAGACCTCAGATCAGCAGACTGTGCCCCCATCAGACCTCATATCAGCAGACTGTGCCCCCATCAGACCTCATATCAGCAGACTGTGCCCCCATCAGACCTCATATCAGCCTACTGTGCCCCTATCAGACCTCAGATCAGCGTATTGTGCCCCCATCAGACCTCAGATCAGCAGACTGTGCCCCCATCAGACCTCATATCAGCAGACTGTGCCCCCATCAGACCTCATATCAGCCTACTGTGCCCCTATGAGACCTCAGATCAGCATATTGTGCCCCCATCAGACCTCAGATCAGCATATTGTGCCCCCATCAGACCTCATATCAGCAGACTGTGCCCCCATCAGACCTCATATCAGCCTACTGTGCCCCTATCAGACCTCAGATCAGCCCACCCAGCCACATAGGATTAAAATAAAAAACTTTACTTACCTGTTCTGCGCTGCGGCTGCCCTCCGGTCCGCGCTCCGCTCTCTTCCCTAGCCCGCGCACACTATGACCTGACGCTGCGTGCAGCGTCAGGTCATAGTGCGCGCCGCCAGGGAAGAGAGCAGAGCGCGGACCGGAGGGCAGCCGCAGCGCAGAACAGGTAAGTAAAGTTTTTTTATTTTAATCCTATGTGGCTGGGTGGGCTGATCTGAGGTCTGATGGGGGTCCCTAAATACAAGTGAGCGCTTCCATAATGGAAGCGCTCACTTGTATTCGCCTGATAGAAGGCAAGGTCATCCTTGCTGGGGCCCCCCCTGAGTCACTGGGCCCGGAGCCGTCGCCCCCCCTGCCCCCCCGGTAGCTACGCCACTGGTTATAATATCGCGCCCGCAGCGGCTCACATATCGTTTTCAGAGTTTGGTGTTATTATTCAATAAGGCTGTGGCCAGTTTAAATCCCACATGGAGTGTCCGCAGCTTCAGTAAAATCCATAAAGACTACAGAGTATTGTGTTTGCTGTCGCCTGTATGTGATGCACCCAATTCAGCGGTCATGAAATGTCCTTCAGAAGTTTGGAAAAGTTTGTATAAAGTCACATGGTGTCTGTTCCATTAACACTACATCGATAATCTGAGAGAAACGATTCAGGAACACGAGGCGCTGCCAGGGCTGAGATGAAGCACACGTCGGGGACCATATGGGGAATAGAAGCTTTTCTCGTTATTGTAGATTAGTCTACGCGTTTCGAGGGTCGTATCAAACTCTTCCTCAGGACTGTATCTATACAGTAACACGGCACATTTAAAACAGGGTGGGGGAGGGGGACGCAGGCGGCACTCAGAAAGTTGATTGACATTTTTCTCGCAGGTTTTTGGCTGTAGTCGCCTCAACCTCACTGATTGGGATATACGTTTACTCCTAAATTTAGTAAAGAGACAATGAACGTCCTAGACATCGTCATTTCTGTTTATGATCATCGGCTGCTCACAAAGACCTACTATAAAACCGTGGACTCAAACAGCGATATCCAGTATACGGCTAAAAAACATCCCTGAACTGTACCAATCAGACCCATGTCATCACACAGGCCAAAATACATCCCAATAAAATAATAAAAGACGCATATAAAAGGCGTCCACAACTCACACAGGCGGAGCGCCGAAAACCAGTACAAAAGAATCAACTATTCTAAGAACGTCCCCTTATAACACTATTCATCAAACCCCATTATATCACAGTCCTTGTAAAGTGTCTCCCAAAAAACCTATAGATGTGCCCCCACCATTAAAAACCTATTGGCACTCAGCAAACCAAGACAGCATCAGAAGGGACACGCCCAAACAACTACAAGTCGAACTGGTAGTTATCGTGTGAGAGTATTACATATAACAAGACCGTATTCGTGATCAAACGTCAATCGTCGTACGTTATGTATATGATCCAGTATGTAGGCCGCACCTAAGGTGTCACCTGCTTCATCCCAAAAAGGAGGACATTCTAGGCCTCACCCCCAATCTGCCAAACCACACCCCCAACTTGCTAAACCACGCCCCTCTCCCAGTAAGTGCCCGGCAAAAGAAAAAAAAAAAAGGGGTTGTCAGGGTTCAGAGTTGAACCCAGATGTACCCTTAATTTCACCCAGGCAGCCCGGCAAGGGCAAGGGTTCTTCTGTTCACAATTACACACTGCCCTAATGGGCCGGCTTTACCGATGCCTTTTTTCTGGCCGGCGGGAATTCTGTATCCAGCAGTGCCGGAGTCAGTGCATTCCAGCAGGCTGTTCTCTGCTGGACCAGCCTGCCAGAATCACTAACTCAATGTGAAAGTAGCCTAATACAGGTCCACATACATCGTACATCCAGTATAATACAGCGCCTCATACCTCTTACATCCAGTATAATACAGCGCCTCATACCTCTTACATCCAGTATAATACAGCGCCTCATACCTCTTACATCCAGTGTAATACAGCGCCCCATACCTCTTACATCCAGTGTAATACAGCGCCTCATACCTCTTACATCCTTTATAATACAGCGCCTCATACCTCTTACATCCTTTATAATACAGCGCCTCATACCTCTTACATCCAGCATAATACAGCGCCCCATACCTCTTACATCCAGTATAATACAGCGCCTCATACCTTTTACATCCAGTATAATACAGCGCCCCATACCTCTTACATCCAGTATAATACAGCGCCCCCTACCTCTTACATCCAGTATAATACAGCGCCCCATACCTCTTACATCCAGTATAATACAGCGCCCCATACCTCTTACATCCAGTATAATACAGCGCCCCATACCTCTTACATCCAGTATAATACAGCGCCCCATACCTCTTACATCCAGTATAATACAGCGCCCCATAACCTCTTACATCCAGTATAATACAGCGCCCCATACCTCTTACATCCAGTATAATACAGCGCCCCATACCTCTTACATCCAGTATAATACAGCGCCTCATACCTTTTACATCCAGTATAATACAGCGCCCCATACCTCTTACATCCAGTATAATACAGCACCCCATACCTCTTACATCCAGTATAATACAGCGCCTCATACCTCTTACATCCAGTATAATACAGCGCCCCATACCTCTTACATCCAGTATAATACAGAGCCCCATACCTCTTACATCCAGTATAATACAGCGCCCCATACCTCTTACATCCAGTATAATACAGCGCCCCATACCTCTTACATCCAGTATAATACAGCGCCTCATACCTCTTACATCCAGTATAATACAGCGCCTCATACCTCTTACATCCAGTATAATACAGCGCCTCATACCTCTTACATCCAGTATAATACAGCGCCTCATACCTCTTACATCCAGTATAATACAGCGCCACATACCTCTTACATCCAGTATAATACAGCGCCTCATACCTCTTACATCCTTTATAATACAGCGCCTCATACCTCTTACATCCAGTATAATACAGCGCCCCATACCTCTTACATCCAGTATAATACAGCGCCTCATACCTCTTACATCCTTTATAATACAGCGCCCCATACCTCTTACATCCAGTATAATACAGCGCCCCATACCTCTTACATCCAGTATAATACAGCGCCCCATACCTCTTACATCCAGTATAATACAGCGCCTCATACCTCTTACATCCAGTGTAATACAGCGCCCCATACCTCTTACATCCAGTATAATACAGCTCCTCATACCTCTTACATCCAGTATAATACAGCGCCTCATACCTCTTACATCCAGTATAATACAGCGCCCCATACCTCTTACATCCAGTATAATACAGCGCCCCATACCTCTTACATCCAGTATAATACAGCGCCTCATACCTCTTACATCCAGTATAATACAGCGCCTCATACCTCTTACATCCAGTATAATACAGCGCCTCATACCTCTTACATCCAGTATAATACAGCGCCCCATACCTCTTACATCCAGTATAATACAGCACCTCATACCTCTTACATCCAGTATAATACAGCGCCTCATACCTCTTACATCCAGTATAATACAGCGCCCCATACCTCTTACATCCAGTATAATACAGCACCTCATACCTCTTACATCCAGTATAATACAGCGCCCCATACCTCTTACATCCAGTATAATACAGCGCCTCATACCTCTTACATCCAGTATAATACAGCGCCTCATACCTCTTACATCCAGTATAATACAGCGCCCCATACCTCTTACATACAGTATAATACAGCGCCTCATACCTCTTACATCCAGTATAATACAGAGCCCCATACCTCTTACATCCAGTATAATACAGCGCCCCATACCTCTTACATCCAGTATAATACAGCGCCTCATACCTCTTACATCCAGTATAATACAGCGCCTCATACCTCTTACATCTAGTATAATACAGCGCCTCATACCTCTTACATCTAGTATAATACAGCGCCTCATACCTCTTACATCCAGTATAATACAGCGCCCATTACCTTCTTACATCCAGTGTAATACAGCGCCTCATACCTCTTACATCCTTTATAATACAGCGCCTCATACCTCTTACATCCTTTATAATACAGCACCTCATTACCTCTTACATCCTTTATAATACAGCGCCTCATACCTCTTACATCCTTTATAATACAGCGCCTCATACCTCTTACATCCAGTATAATACAGCGCCCCATACCTCTTACATCCAGTATAATACAGCGCCTCATACCTCTTACATCCAGTATAATACAGCGCCCCATACCTCTTACATCCAGTATAATACAGCGCCCATTACCTCTTACATCCAGTATAATACAGCGCCCCATACCTCTTACATCCAGTATAATACAGCGCCTCATACCTCTTACATCCAGTATAATACAGCGCCCCATACCTCTTACATCCAGTATAATACAGCGCCCCATACCTCTTACATCCAGTATAATACAGCGCCCCGTACCTCTTACATCCAGTATAATACAGCACCTCATACCTCTTACATCCAGTATAATACAGAGCCTCATACCTCTTACATCCAGTATAATACAGCGCCTCATACCTCTTACATCCAGTATAATACAGCGCCCCATACCTCTTACATCCAGTATAATACAGCGCCCCATACCTCTTACATCCAGTATAATACAGCGCCTCATACCTCTTACATCCAGTATAATACAGCGCCCCATACCTCTTACATCCAGTATAATACAGCTCCCCATACCTCTTACATCCAGTATAATACAGCGCCCCATAACGCTTACATCCAGTATAATACAGTGCCTCATACCTCTTACATCCAGTATAATACAGCGCCCCTACCTCTTACATCCAGTATAATACAGCGCCCCATACCTCTTACATCCAGTATAATACAGCTCCCCATACCTCTTACATCCAGTATAATACAGCGCCCCATACCTCTTACATCCAGTATAATACAGCGCCTCATACCTCTTACATCCAGTATAATACAGCGCCCCCTACCTCTTACATCCAGTATAATACAGCGCCCCATACCTCTTACATCCAGTATAATACAGCGCCTCATACCTCTTACATCCAGTGTAATACAGCGCCCCCTACCTCTTACATCCAGTATAATACAGCGCCTCATACCTCTTACATCCAGTATAATACAGCGCCTCATACCTCTTACATCCAGTATAATACAGCGCCCCATACCTCTTACATCCAGTATAATACAGCGCCCCATACCTCTTACATCCAGTATAATACAGCGCCTCATACCTCTTACATCCAGTATAATACAGCGCCCCATACCTCTTACATCCAGTATAATACAGCGCCCCATACCTCTTACATCCAGTATAATACAGTGCCTCATACCTCTTACATCCAGTATAATACAGCGCCCCATACCTCTTACATCCAGTATAATACAGAGCCCCATACCTCTTACATCCAGTATAATACAGCGCCTCATACCTCTTACATCCAGTATAATACAGCGCCCCATACCTCTTACATCCAGTATAATACAGCACCTCATACCTCTTACATCCAGTATAATACAGCGCCTCATACCTCTTACATCCAGTATAATACAGCCCCTCATACCTCTTACATCCAGTATAATACAGCGCCTCATACCTCGTACATCCAGTATAATACAGCGCCCCATACCTCTTACATCCAGTATAATACAGCGCCCCATACCTCTTACATCCAGTATAATATAGCACCTCATACCTCTTACATCCATTATAATACAGCGCCTCATACCTCTTACATCCAGTATAATACAGAGCCTCATACCTCTTACATCCAGTATAATACAGCACCTCATACCTCTTACATCCAGTATAATACAGCACCTCATACCTCTTACATCCAGTATAATACAGCGCCTCATACCTCTTACATCCAGTATAATACAGCGCCTCATACCTCTTACATCCAGTATAATACAGCGCCCCATACCTCTTATATCCAGTATAATACAGCACCTCATACCTCTTACATCCAGTATAATACAGCACCTCATACCTCTTACATCCAGTATAATACAGCACCTCATACCTCTTACATCCAGTATAATACAGCACCTCATACCTCTTACATCCAGTATAATACAGCGCCTCATACCTCTTACATCCAGTATAATACAGCGCCTCATACCTCTTACATCCAGTATAATACAGAGCCCCATACCTCTTACATCCAGTATAATACAGCGCCCCATACCTCTTACATCCAGTATAATACAGCGCCCCATACCTCTTACATCCAGTATAATACAGCACCTCATACCTCTTACATCCAGTATAATACAGCGCCCCATACCTCTTACATCCAGTATAATACAGCGCCCCATACCTCTTACATCCAGTATAATACAGCGCCTCATACCTCTTACATCCAGTATAATACAGCGCCTCATACCTCTTACATCCAGTATAATACAGCGCCCCATACCTCTTACATCCAGTATAATACAGCCTCATACCTCTTACATCCAGTATAATACAGCGCCTCATACCTCTTACATCCAGTATAATACAGCGCCTCATACCTCTTACATCCAGTGACGTCTCCTCTGATGTAGATCTTCTCTTTCCTCATCTTCTCCTTTCAGACCGCCATGATGATTTCTTTCAGCCATCTCTTCTCTCTGCGGAATTTGACAGACAGACATCTTAGTTTCCTACTTTTCCATCATTCTCCCACCTTCTTGAACTCCTCATCCTGCCCCCCCCCCCAATACTCAGACACTGTGCTCCACAGATATCACTTCCTGTAGTAATTATTGGCACACAGTGCTCTAAAAAAATAACTTCGCTACTAAAGTGTAACCAAAATGTTCCCCAAAAATAACTGTGCTAAGCTGATAGCGTGACAGGGTGCCCCCCACAATAATAGTGCTCCCCAAAGTCCTAATAGAAATAATTAGTGCCGCCAGTAGAGTCAATGTCCCCATAATGCCCTCATAATGTGTGCCAATGCCCACTGTGTGCCCAAAAAAAATCTTAGTGCCCCCAGTTGAACTACATTGTTCCCTATAATTTGTGCCAGTATAAAATTATCCTATATAGTGCTCCTCCCCTTGTCCCCATGGTGCCTGACATAAGGTGCCAGTATAAAATGCCCCCATAATGTGTGCCAGTATAATGACCCCAGTAGTGCTGCTCTCCTCCCCTTCTACATAGTGCCCTCCATGTGTGCCAGTATATAAAATAGTGTTCCTCCATAGTGCCCTCCATGTGTACCAGTATATAAAATAGGGCCCCCTGTAGTGATCCTCCCCCTCCATAGGTCCCCCACTGTGCACCAGTATATATAGACATTGCCCCCATAGTGCTCCTCCCCCTCCATAGGTCCCCCACTGTGCTCCAGTATATACATACATTGCCCCATAATGCTCCTCCCCCTCCATAGGCCCCCACTGTACTCCAGTGTATATATATACATTGCCCCCATAGTGTTCCTCCCCCTCCATAGGTCCCCCACTGTGCACCAGTATATACATACATTGCCCCCATAGTGCTCCTCCCCCTCCATAGGCCCCCACTGTACTCCAGTGTATATATATACATTGCCCCCATAGTGTTCCTCCCCCTCCATAGGTCCCCCACTGTGCGCCAGTATATACATACATTTCCCCTATAGTGCTCCTCCCCCTCCATAGGTCCCCCACTGTGCTCCAGTATATACATACATTGCCCCATAGTGCTCCTCCCCCTACATGGGTTGCCCACTGTGCTCCAGTATATACATACACTGCCCCCATAGTGCTCCTCCCCCTACATGGGTCGCCCATTGTGCTCCAGTATATACATACATTGCCCCCATAGTGCTCCTCCTCCTCCATAGGCCCCCACTGTGCACCAGTATATATATACATTGCCCCCATAGTGCTCCTCCCCCTCCATAAGTCCCCCACTGTGCTCCAATATATACATTCATTGCCCCCATAGTGCTCCTCCCCCTCCATAGGCCCCCACTATGCTCCAGTATATATATATATACATTGCCTCCATAGTGCTCCTCCCCCTCCATAGGTTCCCCACTGTGCTCCAGTATATACATACATTGCCCCATAGTGCTCCTCCCCCTACATGGGTCGCCCATTGTGCTCCAGTATATACATACATTGCCCCCATAGTGCTCCTCCTCCTCCATAGGCCCCCACTGTGCACCAGTGTATATATATACATTGCCTCCATAGTGCTCCTCCCCTCCATAGGTTCCCCACTGTGCTCCAGTATATACATACATTGCCTCCATAGTGCTCCTCCCCCTCCATGGGTCGCTGTGCGCCAATATATACAAACATTGCCCCCATAGTGCTCCTCCCCCTCCATAGGCCCCCACTGTGCTCCAGTATATACATACATTGCCCCCATAGTGCTCCTCCCCCTCCATAGGCCCCCACTGTGCTCCAGTATATACATACATTGCCCCCATAGTGCTCCTTCCCCTCCATAGGCCCCCACTGTGCTCCAGTATATACATACATTGCCTCCATAGTGCTCCTCCCTCTCCATAGGTCCCCCACCCTGCTCCAAGGCCATTAGCTTATTGTAAAATAAAAAAAAAATAAACACTTATACTTATCTCCATGGAGCTGGTAGCGATGCGATACAGGCCTCTTCTGGCCTGTGTCCCGTGCTGTATGGCTCAGGCGGCGCGATGACGTCATCGCGCCGCCTGAGCCGGCCTCTGATAGGCTGCTCTCACTCCCCTGCCCCGCATATGTCTGCCCCTGCTCCAGACGTCCTGACTTAACTATAAAAAGGCGGACTTCTGGCCGTCCGTCCTGGCATTGTGCCGGACGGAGGACCAGGAGTTTAAAAACCGGACTGTCCGGCCTAAAACCGGACGTCTGGCCACCCTAGCCGCACCGTCTGAACCAGCACAGGCATAACGTACAGTATAACAGAGTCTGTGTAGGCGCTGCGCAAGCACGGCAGAAGGACAGACTTTACTATCACACCAACAGACTCCATACCGATAATTCCCTACAATACATTCTTCAAAAACGTGGTCTTTTACCAACTGCCCCCCCCCATGGGCTAAACGAACTAAATGGAATAATAATATAAACCAATAAACCAATTAAATGATATAATAAACTAAAATATGAGGATACGAGAAATACAAAAAAGATATAAATAAATAAATAAAATAAATGGCATTAATGTCTCTCCATCTTCCCTGGATAGATATATATATACACTTGTTCTATTTTTACAGTTTTATTTTGTGGTGATATCTATATGAACATGGGCCATCACCTGTCACTGAGACCATGAACATGTATATCCGTACATACAGTTCTCCTACTTATAAAGATGAGGTCGACCTGTAATTGACATCATAGGTAGACCTCAACTATGAGAGACAACATGAGAAATCCAGAAAATCACAGAATTTATTTGCAAATTATGGTGGAAAATAAGTATTTGGTAAATAAGAAAAGTTCCTCTCAATACTTTGTTCTCTCTCCTTTGTTGGCAATGACAGAGGTCAGACGTTTTCCGTCTTCACAAGGTTGGCACACACTGTTGTGGTATGTTGGCCCATTCCTCCATGCAGATCTCCTCTAGAGCACTGATGTTTTGGGGCTGTCACCGGGCAACACGGACTTTCAACTCCCTCCAAAGGTTTTCTATGGGGTTGAGATCTGGAGACTGGCTAGGCCACTCCAGGACCTTGAAATACTTCTTATGAAGCCACTCCTTCGTTGCCCTGGCGGTGTGCTTGGGATCATTGTCATGCTGAAAGACCCAGCCACGTTTCATCTTCAATGTCCTTGCTGATGGAAGGAGGTTTGCACTCAAAATCTCACGATACATGGCCCTATTCATTCTTTCATGTACACGGATCAGTCGTCCTGGTCCCTTTGTAAAGAAACAGCCCCAAAGCATATTGTTGCCCCCCCCATACTTCACAGTAGGTATGGTGTTCTTTGGATGCAACTCAGCATTCACTCTCCTCCAAACACGACGAGTTGTGTTTCTACCAAACAGTTCTACTTTGGTTTCATCTGACCATATGACATTCTCCCAATACAATTCTGGAACATCCAAATGCTCTCTAGCAAACTTCAGACGGGCCCGGATATGTACTGGCTTAAGCAGGGGGACACGTCTGGCACTGCAGGATCTGAGTCCCTGGCGGTGTAGTGTGTTACTGACGGTAGCCTTTGTTATGTTGGTCCCAGCTTTCTGCAGGTCATTCACTAGGTCCCCCGTGTGTGGTTCTGGGATTTTTGCTCACAGTTCTTCTCAATTTTGTTTCCTTCGACAGCTCTTTGGTCTTCACCATAGTGGAGTTTGGAGTGTGACTGTTTGAGGTTGTGAACAGGAGTCTTTTATACTGCTAACAAACAGGAGCCATTACTACAGGTGATGAGTGGAGGACAGAGGAGCCTCCTACAGAAGAAGTTACAGGTCTGTGAGAGACAGAAATCTTCTTGTTTGTAGGTGACCAAATACTTATTTTCCACCATAATTTGCAAATAAATTCTTTAAAAATCAGACAATGTGATTTTCTGGATTTCTCATGTTGTCTCTCATAGTTGAGGTCTACCTATGATGTCAATTACAGGCCGACCTCATCTGTATAAGTGGGAGAACTTGTACAGAGAACTTTTTCTCCACTGTATTATATACCAGACGTTATACGTATACTAGGCACAACCATATATCATTGTATCACTACAGTCCGTGTGATGCTGATTTTAATATCAGATTTTGTAATATTATCTTTATTGCATCATTTTTACACCAGAAATCTCCTGCAAACCGATCGATCTGGTATGTAGATACGTAATGTCCTCCTATTATTAATCTTTATAGCGCCCTTTCCTGAAGTAATAGTCGGCCATCCAAATACCAGCCTGGGTGGTAGAGAGAATATTCATTGGGCGTCTCCTCCATCCATTGTGCCAGGAGGTGTAGCCGCTGCCTGACAGAGTAGTTCTGCTTCATACTGCCCCTTTGACACTTGCCTCTCGGCACGATCCCCCCATAGGTCACCATGCGACATAGAAAGATACACTTACCATACTAACACACAATGAATCTATCTGCCCGGCTGTACTTCGGAGGACAATACTGATAGTATACTTAATAATAAAAAAGTGTTACCATTCGGCAGTTTGGTTCGCGATGGCCACATGGAGGAGCCGCATAAGAGCGATATAGCGATACATCCTTACATTCTCCCTGTCTGTTCATCAGGATTCACGCCATATAAAAGTAGTGTTATTTTATAATATGTAAAATGTCAATCAATTATCTGATTGCCGCCTGCTGCCCCCCCATCCCCCTTTGGCCTGTGCGCCAAAAATCCTGTTTTAAATGTGCTGTGTTACTGTGTATAGATACAGTCCTGATGAAGAGGGTGATACAACCCTCAAAACACGTAGACTAATCTAATATATAAATCTGAGTGTGTGTGTATGTCCGCTAAAGGAATCCGCACCGCTGCAGCTACAATCACAAAATTTGGCACACATGTACATCAGGTGTCTAGGAAGGTTTTAGAACAGTTTTCAGCTCTCCAGGACGTACTGTTGCTGAGATGTTCCCAAAAAATGCATTAGCCAATAGTAGCCTGGTCACATGACCCTTATCAGCCAATAGAAGCTCACAGGCAGTTAGTCTCCACACACCAGGTTTCTATGACAACCTAGCCAGTTCACTGCTGTAGGTCTGCATTAAAGAGGCAGAGCACTGTGGATGACAATGATAAAAGAGTGTTACCATAAATATAACTTATGTTTTAGACTAACTTATCATCAATCATTACCTCATATAATGTAAATTTCACATATTTACCGTTCAGTAGGAATAAAAGATGTTTTCTTCCACTGCTACCCACCTTCCTCCTAAATTACTATGGCATCGACCTGTAATTCAGGCCACCGTCAAAAGCAGGACTTAAAAGCCCCACCCCCAGATCCCACTAAGTCACGCCCCTGACCCAGTCAGGCCACGCCCCTTCCATGCCGCATTTGACCGGGATTAAAAATATAGGTAAAAATCACCTTCTGTCAGCTGCAGGGGTGGGGGGAGGGTGACTTTCTCCCTGCAGCTCATTGCTCAGACTGCACAGTGCTGCTGCTGAGAGTGAGCTGTTCAAAAGGACATCCCTGTGTCCATCCAGGCCCTGCACATGACAGAGGACAGGGAGTCTGAAAGCCGGACTGTCCAGCCTAAAACAAGACCTCTGGCCACCCTAGGGGCAGGCTGATGTTAGGGTGGCCAGATGTCTGGCTTTAGGCTGGACAGTCCAGTTTTCTGGCTACCTGTTCTCCGTCCGACACAGTGCCTGGATAGACACAGGGATGTCCACCCTTTCAGTAGCTCACACTCAGACAGCTTCTCCTCCGTGTCTTCACGGAGCCAGGGGGGCGTGGCCTCATGTTTAGTGGTGTGTCTTCATGGGAACTGGGGGCGCTGTTTCACGTTTGGGGGAATGGCCGGTGAGGTCTGGCTTTCTGGGGTGAAGACAGTGGCCACTCTAGCTGCTGTGGAGGTCACAGTTAAAGGGGCCGGCAGATGTGGAGGTCACAGTTAAAGGGGCGGGCTGCTGTAGAGGTCTCTGTTAAAGGGGCGGACAGCTGTAGAGGTCACTGTTAAAGGGGCGGGCTTCTGTAGAGGTCACTGTTAAAGGTGCGGGCTGCTGTAGAGATCACTGTTAAAGGGGTGGGCTCCTGTAGAGGTCACTGTTAAAGGGACGGGCAGCTGTAGAGGTCACTGTTAAGGGGGCGGGCAGCTGTAGAGGTCACTGTTAAAGGGGTGGACTGCTGTACAGGTTATTGTTAAAGGGGCAAGCTGCTGTAGAGGTCACTTTTAAAGGTGCGGGCTGCTGTAGAGATCACTGTTAAAGGGGTGGGCTCCTGTAGAGGTCACTGTTAAAGGGACGGGCAGCTGTAGAGGTCACTGTTAAGGGGGCGGGCAGCTGTAGAGGTCACTGTTAAAGGGGCGGGCAGCTGTAGAGGTCACTGTTAAAGGGGTGGACTGCTGTACAGGTTATTGTTAAAGGGGCAAGCTGCTGTAGAGGTCACTGTTAAATGGACGGACTGCTGTAGAGGTTAGGGTGAAATAAATTGAAATAAATTAAATATACCCGGGCAAAGCCGGGTCCTTCAGCTAGTCTACAATAAAGAGAAAAGCTTCCCTTCACCCATGACAGCACCACGAGAGAGAGGATCCGCCCCCAAAGACAGGAAACCTATAGAATAAAAGGGCGGACACTCTAATCCCCATTCAGTGCGGTTTCCTGTCTCTAGGGAAGCCTATAGATGAATATGGATTCCCTCTCCCTCATGGTGTGCGCAGGTGTGGAGTTACCTTTCTGGATGGAGGGTCCCCTAATGGATGAGGCGCAGCAATTTACACCTGGATCCTGCGGCCCCCGGCAGTGCGGCATTGAGTGGTGTGCAGAGGTGGCTGGTAGAGGCAAGTCGCCTGAGGGAGCATCTTGGGTGCCCAGCATGCAGGGAGCCTGGCGGCATCACTGAGGCACTAACTTCCGGCCACAGGGGCGGGAGCAGCGTTACACAGCCTAGAGTTAGCTGGGGGATCACGTGACAAATGCCCGGCGGAGCAGGATGATGACGTCACTACCGAGCGGCTATGAGTAGGAGCGCTTGGTCAGCGTGGCGCAGGCTGCTCTTTCTTGGTGTACATGTCTAAAGGAAGCATGGAGGAGGAGAAGCACACTGAGGAATCTGCTGTCCCTCCGGCCCGGCTACCTCTGATGGGGTGACTGTGGGGGAATTTGATGTTCTTCCTGTTGCTGATTTCATTCCTTTTTTCTACAATGTGTGTTTCAGGCTAAGCCTAAAAAAGTAATTGCTAAAAAGAAGAAGAAGAAATGTGCCTTATGTAGGAGAAGTTTACCCTCAGATTGGGAGAAAAAACTATGTCAGCACTGTATAGATCCATCTTTTTATAAATGCCTGCAAGCCCTGGTTAAGTCTGAAGTCAGCTCTTCCTTGTCCTCGGTGAAAGTTGCTTGGTGCAAGGGGTCTAAGCCGACAAGCCTTACTGAAGTGGTGTCGTCTGAATCAGCGATCAGAAGATTCCTCCGCATCTTCCTCAGATGATGATGAACTGGGTGGAAGACCGTGTTTTCCAATTGAGAATACGTTTAAACTTCTGAGGGGTATTCGTTCCACCATGGACATTGAAGAGACTAAAGAGCATAGGTCTTTTCAGGATGTCATGTTTGGGGGCCTTGAATCTAAGCATCATAGGGCCTTTCCAGTGCCTGGTCTCAGATTTCTCACAGCTCCTGGATTCTAGACGCCATCATTATGGGTCTAAGACTGGAATTTTGTGTCTCTCCCCGGGCAAGATTTGTGATAACAAATTCCCAACCGGCCATTGTAGAAGAGGAAAAAGGTGAAGGGTTTTACTCCCCCCCCCCCCTCTTTTTAGTAAAAAACCGGATGGTTCACTCAAAACTATTATAAATCTAAAAAAGTTAAACAGGTTTTTGGAGTTCAAAAAGTTCAAGATGGAGACTGTGAAATCTGTAATAAACCTTCTGTTTCTTCAGTGTTTTATGGCTGTTCTCGACCTATAAGACGCGTTCTATCACGTCCCTATTTGCATGGATCACCAAAAATTACTAAGAGTCGCAGTGGAGATAGAGGGTCATCTTCAGCATTTCCAATTCCATGCTCTACCCTTCGGGCTTTCTATGGCCCCAAGAGTATTTACAAAAATAATTGCAGAAATGTCGGCCCACATAAGAGAAAGAGACATACTTTTTGTACCTTATTTGGACGATTTTCTTATTATTGGAAAGTCAGAAATAGCCTGTACAGATGCAATTTCAAGCGTGTCAGAAATATTAAACAGACTAGGGTGGATTCTAAACCTAGAAAAGTCAAGGCCCCATCCCTCCCGGGTTCAGATGTTCCTAAGCTTAGGCCCCATTCAGACGACTGTGTTTCACTGTACGGCGGTGGCCTCAGGACGCTCCCGTCCTCTGGGGCAGCACAGGCCGGGCTTTCAAGGCCGTACACGGTCGTCTGAATGGGGCCTTAATCTTGGCCTCCATTTCCCAGAAATGTCTCCTGCCAGTAGAGAAGGCGTCTCTCATTCAAAAAAGAATCAGTCTCCTAGCCAGGAACCCTCTAATCTCCATAAGAGATGGGATGTCCATCCTGGGTTCCCTCACATCCTGTATTCCGACAGTTCAGTGGGTGCAGCTTCATTCAAGAACATTCCAGTGGGAAATTCTTTCCCTTTGGGAGAAGTTCAGGTCCCTAGATGTTCGAGTGACCATTTCCCAGGAGTCTCTTCAGAGTCTAAATTGGTGGCTAAAAAGGGAAAATCTAATTCAGGGAGTTCCTTAAATCACCTAATATGCTTGACCATGGATGCAAATGTTGGGGCAAAACCCCCTTCTCTATGATTGTCGGGGTCCCAAGTTAATAATAATTCTTGACCGCTCAGAGGAAACCGATGCAGGCTTGTTCAGCTGAATCAAATATTTCCTGTTTATTGACAGAACACGTTGCTCTTTATAGTACAAAACCGCAGATAGGTGGGCGGAGTTTCTATAGTGCAGATCATAGTTTCTGTAACTTTTTTAAAAACATGACATTTACTGAACTACTGAACGAAACCACAAATGTGGTTCCATCCCCCAACTCTTCCTGATCACAGGCAGAAGTGTCTGTTTTAAGAGGATGTCAAAAGGTCAGATACATGTTTTCTGAACCTATAAAGAAGAAGTGGTTACCCTCACAATGAACATTATATTTATATATTTAGTTCTGCAATTTCCTGTAAGTAACTTATCAGAAACATAGAAACTTCTTCTTTCAAATTAATCTTAGGTTAAGATGGAGTCCTGATACAAAATGGATTCTCAATCCCTCACAATTCCCCCATTTTGAGATATCTTGGAACTGACATCCTAACCCAGTCCCAGAGGTACTTCAGTTGGGATAGGCCCAACCGCCAGCCGGAGGCCAGATTCCCTCCCAGGTATTGATGTAGTTCCCAAGGCTTCTCAATAATCCTGGTAGTTTCACCTTTTGTTACAGAACTTGTTGGCACACATACACATCAGCTTCATCACAACAGATACTATTATACTTTAGATCATCAGGCCCTGATCTTCTTTGTGAGACAAACTGCTAACAAGACATATGAACAAGTTCTTTAAAGGTCAAAGGGATTGCCATAGAAGGCACAGTTCTTGAACTCACGGGACTGTGAGTACAGATCCAACAGTCCTTCAAGCAGCACCTGATGGTGCCGCATCAAAGCATTGTCCCATTCATCATTCAGTAGATGAAATACTGCTGACACGCTCAGGGTCAGAGCCACTGTCAGCAGGAGGATCTTCATCCTTGGGCGTCGGACTTTCTTGCAGTGAGAAGTGTGTCCTTCAGCCTTTACTGCTGTATGAGTAGTCAACAGGACTTGGAAAGGACCATCAAATCTGGGATCCAGGCCTTTCCTCACATGTCTGTTTATCACCACCAGTCTCCTGGTTTCAGACTGTGTTCCTTCTACTGAATCTGGAAGGGAAGCAGACACTTGTTTATGGGAGTTCTCAAGTCTCTTTGTGAGGGCCCACACGTAGCTTGTTAGGCCATCATTGTTCATTTGCAATTGTTGCGGAAAATACAATCCTAATCTGGGGAACCCCTGTCTGATTCAGTAACTTCAGGGACACCATACCTGCACACCAGTTCACTGACCAGCTTCTCTGCTGTGTTCTTTGTTACTGGGAAGGCTTCCGGCCACCCTGAAAAGAGATCAACACACACAAGGACAAGCTCATATACTCCTACCTTAGGCAGTTGTATATAGTCTATCTGCAGTCTCTGGAGCGGGTAAAGTGACCTCGGGGTGTACTTGCTTGGAGTCTTCACCACTTGACCGGGATTGTTCAGTGCACAGACCATACATCCTTGTACAAACCGAGCGGCTACTATAGAAAATCCTGGAGCAATCCACCCTGCATTAACCACACTTACCATGGCACCTTCTGATAGGTGAGTGGGCCCGTGGGCCTCCTGAGCCGTAGCTGGGTACAGAAGGCGTGGTAGACAAATGTCCTCGTTTCTCCAAATTCCATGTTTGGCCCCTTGTTCTTTTTCCTCAGGAGGGGCTTGTTGGAGCATTCTCTGAAATGTACTTACTGAAATGTCCTCAGGTCTCAAGGCTCTCACCGGGGTGGCGTCAGCATTCGGTGGCTGGAGTACAGCTTGTTTGGCCGCCTTGTCTGCTCGATCATTGCCTTTTGCTTCCACCGTGGTACATCTTGTATGAGCCTTTACCTTAATAATAGCAACCTCCTCTGGTAACAACAGAGTCCATAAGTTCAAGTACAGAGTCTTTATTCTTTATAGGCTGGCCTGATGTTAGAAAGTCTCTAGCCCGCCAAATAGGTCCATATTCATGTGCAATACCAAAAGCATACCTTGAGTCTGTGTAGATGTTCACCTTCTTCCCCTTGGCCAATTTACACGCCTCAGTGAGTGCCTTCAGCTCCACCTCTTGTACGGACATGTGAGGTGGCAGTGGTTCAGCTATACCTACCTCATGCTGTGTGACCACTGAATATCCAGTGTGGAAACGGCTTCAATCTACAACATACTCAAAATCAGGGTTATCAAGGGGGTTTTCATGAACATGTTCAAAACCAAATGTTTCCTGCTGTATTAATTGTACGCAGTCATGTTCAACAAGATTGGTTAAAAGTTCTGATACACCTCCCTCCCCCATTTCTGAATCTGTAATCGGCAGCAGAATAGCAGGATTCAGAGTAGTATGAGTACCATGAGGAGCGCACACTGGAGTCTAAGTTGCCTGGCCATAGAAATGTGCCTGAATGTCATGAGGTGTCTGTACAGTCACCGGGTAGTCTAACACAATTTCAGAAGCTTTTTCTATCATTGCCTGCACTGCCGCTACTGCCCTGACACAGGAGGGGGCGCCTCTGGTGACAGGATCTAATCTGGCTGAAAAGTACGCCACTGGCGGTCACCATGTTTCTGAGTCAGCACAGCCGTGCTGTGACCCTGCATTTCTGAGCAAAACAGCTGAAATTCCTCGTCATATTTTGGAATCCCCAGGGCCGGGCTGAGGTTATGCTCAGCTTCAATGTATGAAAATTATTCACTGCCTCTTCTGTCAGGTGAAATGGGTCAGATGACAGACAATCATACAGAGGCTGCATTAACATGGAGGCATGTCTGATCCAGGGGCGACAGTACGACACCAGCCCCAAAAACACCCTCAGGCTCTGTGCTCCTTTAGACACTTGTATTCTTTCTCCACTGCCTCCTTCCTCTTTGGGGTTAAGTGACGAGCTCCGTGAGAGAGACAGCGTCCTAAAAATACACTACTTTGAGGCTTTTACACTTGTTCTGATGGAGGAAAAAGATATAGTTGTTTCACAGCAAGTCTCATTGCCTTCAGCACACAGTAGCCAATAATCCACGTAAGGACAGATTGCAGAGCCTGTGTATACATGGTGGGGAGTTCTGAGACCCCTGCGGCAGGACGGTCCAGGTATACTGGTTACCCTTAGATGTAAAGGCAAACAGATACTGACAGTCAGGATACAGCGGGACACTGAAGAAGACATCTGCCAGGTCTATCACTGTGAAACACGTAGCGCTGGATGGAACTTGTGGCAGTAAGGTATGAGGGTTTGGCACTATTGGAGTTTGTAAAACTGTCACCTTGTTAACTTCTCTAAGATCATGAACCATCCTGTAACTGACAAGCTGTCCCTTAGCTGTTGTCTTCTTTATTGGGAGATACTATTTTTACCAATATACCGGCTTGGAGGAAATCATGAATGTGACTGACCACTGCTATCTCCTGGGCATGACTGAGGGGGCACTGCTTCACTTGAGGGGGCTGACATCCTGGATTAAGATGCACCATAGCCGGAGACACAGGGAGTCTTCCAATGTCTGTGTTAGATTTTGCCCACAAATCCTCTGTTACAACCTCAAGAACAGCCTGGTCTACAAGGATTAATTCTGAAGGCTCAGTCTCAGGCAGGGCCACTGTCGGTATTAAGGGACATAATACTTCTGGGGCCCAAAATCTACATGGGTCGTGCCATCGGGATCAAAGTGTATGTGGGCTCCCAGTGCTTGTAAAACATCAGTCCCTAAAAGAGGTTCTGGCAGTTTTTTTTTTTTTTTTAAATAATAATTGGGTGACAACCGTACTGTCTCACCCATTAGTCCAGTCTGATCCCACTCCATGTCAGTCCAAATGGTCCGCAGTCCAGCTGCATATGTCTCTACTGTCTCTTGAGGTCCCTGAACTACGTCTTTTAGATTTCTGGAACGCTCAACTTTTCTTTCCCTTTGCCCATTCTGTGAAAACTCAGACAAACTCTGCTCCTGATGGTAAAGTCTTCTCCCAGTCTTCTAGAGACAAATTGTCAAAAGCCCTCCTCCTATGTTCAGTCAGGAAAGGGTCCACAACCCGATACTGTGATTCTCCTAGTTTCATCAAGTCCTTCAGGTCAGCCCAGGTGGCTCTGTATGTCTCCTGAATCTGCTGTAACATCCTGACAGTGGGCATTGGTCTCATCAGGGGGTCTGGGAGTCTAGTCAACAGTCCTAATTAGTCTTTAGGACTCTAAGGGTGATATTCTGTCACAGTAACGTAACCACACTGTCCTAACGGTCCTGGAGCTTCGGGAGCCATAGGGGTGAATGTGTCCGTGGTGTCTGAGCAGGTAGGATTATAGTCTTAGTCAATACAAATGCCTGCTGGTTTCTGGGGTCGACATGTCCCACAAACCTTACAAGTGTCAGTCCAGTCTGGGTTCTGATTTCCACAAACATTACACGTCCACCCCTCTGGTCCACTCCTGGACTGTCTGGTGGCTGCATTGGCCAGGGGGTATGGAGGTGGCGTTTCTCCAGACTTCTCACATTGCTCTTTGTGAGTATACAACAATCTGCCTTGCACAACTTCTCCTCTCCACCCATCAGTTTCAACCTCACGAGCTACCTTTAACCATGTATCAACAACTTCTTTACAATCACGATCCTTTATCCAACCACAAATGAGTATTTCTGAATCTTTCCCAGACTAGCTTCCTCGGGCTTCCTCCATGAATCATGGTGCCACCGTACTAGTACTCCTAGGGTTAAGATTCCCGTACTTCATCCCTACCTTCTCCAGCACTCTGTCCACATTCTTCAGACCCTCTTTACCTCCTCTTTCCTTCACCAATGTTTTGGCTGTCCTATAACCTTCTGGTATACTAAAAACATTCTCCATTGCTCTTCAACTGTACCAGAACAACTATCCCTAACCCTAACCCTATGGAAAGTAACAAAATTCAGACGTCTATTTTTCCCCTCAGTTCCAAACAGAGCTTTACCACTTCATGTACTCTGTTTCTGAGGTTTATTTTCCTCAGTCCCAACAAAGCTTCCCAACTATAATCATATAGTTTACTTTGTCCCTGAGATTTCCCTTTCTATAATGTTCTGCAATTTTCCAAACCCAGTAAAGAACAAACAAGACGTATACCGTGACTCCTAAAACCAGACCAAAAACATCCCAAAGTTACTCCTGATCAGAAACTAAACCCAACAATCATAGGTATTATCAACCTTCAAGGTTCTTTATCAATATGGACTGGACTGTAAAAGGACTTTATACATATGTTCCTTCAATCCCTCGAGCCAGACATCCGGTCAGGGAGGCACAGATATATTGTAAGATAAAGTCTCTTACCTTGCAGCGCTGTCTTTTATATCTGTCCATCCCGGTCCGGATTATCCAAGTTGTCGGGAGATCAATGAAGTGTCCTTTAGTCGAGCCCCGCGTTGGTTGCCAAGTCTTGTTGGGGCAAAACCCCCTTCTCTATGATTGTCGGGGTCCCAAATTAATAATTATTCTTGACCGCTCAGAGGAAACCGATGCAGGCTTGTTCAGCTGAATCAAATATTTCCTGTTTATTGACAGAACACGTTGCTCTTTATAGTACAAAACCGCAGATAGGTGGGCGGAGTTTCTATAGTGCAGATCATAGTTTCTGTAACTTTTTTAAAAACATGACATTTACTGAACTACTGAACGAAACCACAAATGTGGTTCCATCCCCCCCAACTCTTCCTGATCACAGGCAGAAGTGTCTGCTTTAAGAGGATGTCAAAAGGTCAGATACATGTTTTCTGAACCTATAAAGAAGAAGTGGTTACCCTCACAATGAACATTATATTTATATATTTAGTTCTGCAATTTCCTGTAAGTAACTTATCAGAAACATAGAAACTTCTTCTTTCAAATTAATCTTAGGTTAAGATGGAGTCCTAATACAAAATGGATTCTCAATCGCTCACACAAGTCCTTGGGGATGGGGGGCTCATATCCAGGACATCGCCATTCAAGGGAGATGGGATTTAATCCAAGACAGTAGTCTCCTATATACACAGACAGGGAGGTACAAAATGCAGAATTCTCATGGAAGAGGCCCGAAAGATCCTGTCCATAGCAGAAAGAGTATGTGCTTCGATATCTGCAGTACAGGTGGGATTTTTCCCTAGCCTATGCTTTCCTTCCACTACCTCTGATTCCAAGAGTGTTGAGGAAAATCAGGGAGGAAGGCGCAAGAGTCATTTTCATTGCTCCCTTTTGGCCAAGGAGATCATGGTTCACTTGGCTTCGGATCATGTCAATTTCAGACCCCTGGGTCCTCCCAGAGATCCGGGACCGTTTGAATCAATGACCAGTTCTTCATCCAGGCATTCAAAACTTACACTTTACGGCATGGAACTTGAAAGGTTCCATTTAGGCAAAAAAGATTTTTCAGCAGCTTTAATATCTACCCTTCTGAAAAGTAGGAAGGAAGTAACACTAAATATTTATGCTAGAGTCTCGGGCGATAGCTTTGACCAGATCCCTACTGTTGCTCCCATTTACCAGATTCTAGAATTTCTCCAGAAAGGGTTTGAAATGGGTCTGGCCTGCAGTACTCTGAAAGTTCAGGTATCGGCCCTTTCTGCCTTGTTCAATCAGGATGTTGCAGGTTCCCCTTGGGTATCCAGGTTTTTCAGTGCAGTAATTAAGTCTACCCCGGTTTCTTCCCCTAAGGCCCCTCCTTGGGATCTAAATTTAGTGTTACGGGCTCTAACTATGCCTCCCTTTGAACCCTTGGCTTCTTGTTCCATAAAGTGCCATATCTATTAATCCTCCATATACAACCATCTTGGAAGATAAGGTGGGGATTTGTCCTGATCCTGCCTTCCTTCCAAAAGTGTCCTCAAGTTTTCACAGGTCCCAGGAGATCATCCTCCAGACATTCTTTAAAAACCCTGGGACGGAGGAAAAAAAGCATCTGCATTGCCTGGATGTACGAAGGGCTTTATTATACGACCTCTCTCAGACCCAGGAGTGGCGCAAATCCTCTTCACTCTTGGTTCTCTTCCAAGGAGTGAACAAGGGTAAGGCAGCTTCAAAAAGTACAATTGCCAGATGGATTGTGTCTGCTATTTCTCTGGCCTAGTCTTCTTCTGGCCTTTCTCCACCTATGGGTCTTAGAGCACATTCAACCAGGTCAGTGGCCACATCCTGTTGTGCTGCCACCTGGTCTTCTCCTTCAACCTTTTTTAAGCACTAAAGGTTGGATCTAACTTCTCCTGGTTCTTCCTTTGGTGAAAAGGTGCTTCTTTCTGTTCTCCCACCCTAGATGGTTCCTTTGGTAAGTCTCTCGTGGTGCTGTCGTGGGTGAAGGGAAAAATGATGATTACTTTCCTCTGATGCTTGGATATCACACTGAATGGGGAGGAGAGTGTCCGCCCTTTTATTCTGTAGGTTTCCTATCTTTAGGGGTGGATCCTCTCTCTCGTGGTGCTGTCATGGGCTCTGGAAAATCAAATTACCGGTAAGTAATCATCATTTTCCCATATTGTCCCCGACGTGTGCTTCATCTCAGCCCCGGCAGCGCCTCGTGTTCCTGAATTGTTTTTCTCCAATTATCGATCCAGTCTCTCTGCTTTTGAGTGTCACAAGAGGACCACGGCTGCAGCCAGGGATATCCGTTTAAATAACCAGCCAGGCGTCTTCAAGTTGTTGTGGCTTACTCACAAGAAAATCTGGTTAGCTGAACTTACACTACTTCAAAAAAAATTATACCACTGTTACTGCACATGTGGCACTTTT